>OLKM01002469.1:0-17333 GCA_900291075.1 Melanogrammus aeglefinus
GTTTAAGTGTTCAACAAAATGCAAGTGAAAGTATTTACACACTTGTGACAGTGTAACAGCATTGTCTGTGTCTAATTTGTACTTTTCAGTACTATCACTAAACCTATTCAGTATGACTCTGAGCATTGTTTCAAATTAGAAGTATATGCAAATTAAATCACCAAACAGACCGTGGTTCTTGTGAGTTGTCTAAGCTTTTAAGATTAAACATGTCAGGCTGACAATGCTATGTTGCGCAAAACACATCTACAACTAATATAACTGAACTACCGACCGGATTTGTTTCCATTTAAAGTAGGTGTGAAATGATCAGCATTGACATCCATAAGTATTGACAGAGCCAAGGCGAGTGTGGGGGCCCAAAATCTAAATCTGTTTAAAGGCCCATTACAAGCTTGTGCCAGCACTGTTGAGATAATTACCAAACTTGTTGAACGAAAGTGGTTAATTAAAATAAATGATTAATGATTTTATGGATTGGATTCAGAGTCATTAGTATTTGGGTTACGGTATGCCAACATAGAAAAGCAAACAAGGTACAATAGTATTAATTAGTCCTATGCAGAGTGAAATGCCACTTGAACAGGCAAAAAGAGCAATGGTTAAAAAATAATTGTTTTATCTACCTAGGATTCATGTCATCCCAGTTGTAGCATACTAACAAAGAAAAATGATGGATGGAACTAATTTGTTTATTTCTTCCTGTCTCAGATCTTCGAGTTCCGTAAAATCATTGGGACAGAGAGAGAATGCAAAGCACTCTGGTGCAAAGGATCTAATCCGTGTTTACATGGATAAGGTACACTTTTTTCCCTTCTTGTGATATTTCTTCAATGAGTGAGTATGTGTTTTGTGTTTTGCGAACTGTTTTCTGTGCCAAACAGCAGATTGCTTTTATAATTATGAAATATTCCAATAAACTATATGTTAAATATATGTTTCTGTATACTTTACACAAGCTTTCAGAAATCAGGTTCACGTTATTTTGCAATGTGGTTAGAACAGGGATATAGCCGGTTTGTGTGTGATCCCAGGTTGAATGGTTGATATGGTTATGTAGATTGTCTACAGCCGTGATTTAAGTTAACTCCCTCCTCTCATTGTGTACGATGTTGTCCTAGGCTGTGTATAGATTGAATCCTTATTGAGTTTTAGCACTCCTCCTTTTCATCACTGAGGTAGTTATTCCAGCGTGATGGACATTAAGCCTGCAGACTGGCCACCGTAACCCTTTCCAGATTCGCCCTTCTGTACATGCATATGATGATGTTTAGACTAATGCCTTGTAGCCTACTGCATTTCTAACCTCTTTATAGAACAGTAGGTTCCCTAAACTTCAAGATGTCCATGTTTCTCCTCTCCTTGTCCTCTAGTCCTTTCTCTCACCTTTCCTCTCCCCTCTCCTCTTCTCTCCACATTATCGTTGTTATAAAAAAGCAACTGTACTTTTGGGATAGTGGTAAAACAAATTAAAACACCGCTAGGCTACTTTGTTCCATACAAACAAAAGTATAAATGGTATAGGCCATTGGACCAACATGCGAGAATACGATGATTTGTCTGACATAGTATGACTCCCGGAAACATTGTGTAGTGGTTCTCCTGGGCTTCTAGAGAAGGACACACCTGATTCGATAGAATTTGTAACGCTTATTATGGGCAACGGTGATGACAGTGCTTAATTTGTATTGTTTTTGTAGTGCACATTACCAGGATATATTGACCGGATACATAAATAGGACCAACTAGGCATGTCGCTGCATGTGCATTTTCGAAAAAATATGTGTGTGGCTGCAGGAGCCGACTCGACGTTTGCTTAATATTTCATGAGCATGCTAACAAGCTAGGCTATTGAGAGAGCATGCCCAATCCAAGTCCCTGGGCCACTTTAAAGCAGAATTAGGCTGACCTTTTTGTTTGATTGCCAGTTACCGTGGCGCCAAAGAGGTACGTTTCAGCTCTGATCTGGTGATGGCCGATCAAACGTTCATGACCGTACGCAAAAGGCTGAGGAGTTATGTGTCTTAACATTTTTAATTCATCTCTGTAGTGCCCCCTAAGGTAGAATTTTGATTAACTTTATCATGGTTATACCGTACATATGCTGCTTATTTTTAGTACACTAGTTTGTTGATGATTGACTTCAATTAACCCTGTCTTTAGGCACCTCACCTTTATTGGGCCAATTCGGCCGTGCAGCCGCCATTTAATTCCCTGCTAAGGGTTCCCTGGTAGCACTTGTTCTCTGACTGTGAAAAGGGGTCACCAGATTGGCATGTTTCGAAGTTTGCGCTTTTGGACGATTGCTATATCGCCACCTTTGGGCCAATAGGTACAATTTGTCCTCTCTATTTATATTTAGTCAACCTCTAGGGCTTGTGAAAGTTACACAAAAAGCGACGCAGCCGTTTTTAATGTGCAAGTTAAACTTGTCGAAATAAGAACAATAAAACACTAATGATTACAATAGGTTGCCTTCGCACTTTGTACTTTGCACCCTAAAATAATTATATAACAGTAGATCCTATCTATATATAAGCCGATATTGAAAATAAAGATATACAGGCTTTTATTCTGTGTATATTAATATATACCATGGTATTTTGGCGGGGGGCTCCATGGGATCTCACCCTCCGGCCGTTAATCATTGGATGCATGCAGGTGAAGCAGTCGTTAATTGTCCAATTACCTTGGTGGCATACGATGAGGCTTTGCTTAATATCGTTACCACCTCATGTCTTTATCACCGCTGACAATAGACAAATACGGCATTCACATAGGATGCGCAGTGTTGTGTTTCTGCTCGACAATAAACCCAATGAACTAACATGTCAGGTCTTTCTTGAAGCTCAAAGTATGTGAATGAAGTGATAATCTAAGGCTGCTTGTCAGGCAGGCCTTCTTGCCTGGGATATTTGGTTTTATCAGTTTCTGTTGACAAATAATAGCTTCCTAATGTATGTTTTCATCAAGTGACCACAGACTTATTGGCCATTGTCTCTATTATTAGACCTATAATGTTGAAAATACATCTAATATTCACCAACCGTCATATGTTAACCATTGATGTACTTTGTTGCATTCCTCGAAGAGAGAAGACCACTTCGACTGTCATATCCATAATGGGTACTTCATTTCTCCTATGGAACACTTGGTGCCTGGAATACTGCCAACAGAGGCTGTTAAAGCAAGGTAACTCCTATTGTGCCACCAGAGGCTGATAAGCAAGGTAACTCCTATTCTGCCAATAAATGATATATGGATGAAGATAGTATTTATATTGGTCTACCCTCTCCTGATTCTCTGCATTGGCCATTCTCCAATTCAGGCTGGGCCTTAAAGGGGTACACACATAATTTTTCAAAAGTTATTTTGACTGGATTCTACCACTGTTTACTTTTGAAATATGGGTGGTGATGGTTTATAAATGTTTTCATCCGGTTAACCTGTTTTTATGGCATACAAATGCCATTTTACCATACCTACCAAGCTCACCATTTCCTCCATGCATTGAATACTGCTCCTTCTCTAAATATAGTCTCAGATGCCCGTGGCCAATTCTATGTCCATGAAGGGCAGTGGTAGAGCATGAGGAAGATGACCCGAAACAAACTATTGTCAGAAATGTTATGAAATACATGTTGCAACAGTTTGTCTTAGAGTGAAGTTTCATAAATAGAGATAGATAAATACTTTATTGATCCCTAGGGAGAACTTCAACATCATGAGGATTTTGAGCGGTTTACTTCTGATAAACCTCCTTTTATAGCATACAATGTAATTTTACAATATTTACCAAGCTCACCACTTCCCCCAACTATGTAAGACTCCTGTTTTCTATAATATACACTAATTTGAATCATTTGCAAAGTCCTTGTAATCCACTGGTTCGAGTACGACCATAACTGTTAATCCTGCTTTAATGGCATACCAGTGCCATTTTAACATACTAACCAAGTTCACCATTTGTCAATGAATGAGTGTGAAGATTCTGCCCCTGCTGGTGATACTTTCATGGGCCTCATTTGTTCAGACAATGCTCAACAATATTGGGCAGGAGATCTACTGTTTATATCCGACCTCGACCAAACATATTGTAATTTACTGATGTCTACTAAGATGTATGCATGAGGCCGTGCTCACCATGTTCCCCATAACATGTAGTCACTATTACCGTTGCTAACAACTATATGTGTTTATGTATTCTTTATCAAAACTGTCTACTTAGCACTCATTCATTAAGTGAGTGCTGCATGCAGCGCTCAACTATTGTTCTTCTTAGGTTTTATTCTTTCATTCTAAATTTCTTAAGTCACTTAGAGACTCCATTCAAATTTTAAAATATTCAGAATAGCTTGGAATTGCGTGCTTCTTTTCAGATTTTTTAAATATTTTATACTTTTTGAGATAATATTAAATATTATTAAAATATTAAAATATATATTAATATTATCCTTTTTTAACATGGGAGTCAATGGGAGGACGCCAGAGCCATCTCTGGTACTTCAACTGTAGAAGTAACTTAACTGAATCAATTTCCAACCGTTTATCTTCGTTCAAACCATTTAACAAATCTACACACTTGTATCTCCAATACTATCCAAACGGAATTTCGATAGCATTTATACTTTTTTCAGAATCACAGTTTTAGTTACAAATCGCCATCGTTTTCAGTTGCTTATAATAATTTAGGTAAGCTTTTGGCCGTGATAGAATACAATTATATTATCACACACACACACGCAGTGCAGAGCAATACATTTGACGTTTCAGATACAGCACCGCTGAATGCTTTGCGCTTTTCATTCAGCGGCCACTTTATTTGTTTCCAACCATTTACATTTTCTTAAATGGTGTGCATGTTTACATTGTTTACTCCATTTAGACTCGAATTCAAAGTTCAAATCCTTTCACTTGATCCCTTCACTTGCCATTCAACATCTCTACGTCTTAAACTATCTTTATTAAAACATATTTTCAACCCCACATTGCCCTACAGCATTTTCTGCAGGAAATGCATTTTCTAGTTTTTTCTGTGGCACAATAAGTCCTCCATACTTTTCTATTTTTACTTTAAACAAATTATGCAGAGTAAAAATGAATTAAATCATGTGTTAAAGATTATTTGTCTCAACACAGCAACATACTTTTTTTTTAAATGTTATTCAAGTTAATTGAATAGTATTGAATGGTACAACCCCTTAATACCATTAACCTTTAGGAACTTGTACTTAAAGGTTCGGTATGGAATTCTCTTTTATGGACATTTTTGCAAAATTACTTGAAATCCTTATCATAACCCACTTACAGCCACTGAGTTAGAAGTACTGAAAATTAAACAAGTCAATCATCTGTGGAACGGGCAGGGCTCGAAAAACTCCAGCCAATGATTTCCAGACCCACCGAGTGGCATTGGACAGTAAGTACATCAATCAAACGGTCGTACTGCACGCCACCTCCCCCCGCGCGTGACCCCTTCGTGTACGTACTCAAAGCTCGTGACCCAGAGCAAGCTTCTGTTTGTTGTTATCCTGCGGTAGCTACTGGAGCTAGCTAACTCGCTAATGGCTCGTTCTCGCGCATCTGTGTTCGCTCGTGCATGATTGAGCGTCCATGTACTTGGAATTGGTGGAGTCAGAGTCAGCGTTGAAGGAGAGGGGGTAGGACCATTTGAGTTGTGTATTTTCAAAATCTGCTGGCGTTTCGCAAATCCCATACCCAACCTTTAAAGGAGACACATTATACCACCAGGTGTGAGTGTGATTAGCCTTACAAGCCGTTTCAAAAACCTAGATCTAGGTGGATCTAGGTGGTCCACCTAGATCTAGGTGGACACGCCCACTAGTGATGTCATATGGGGCAGAATTTCTAGAGTAGAGTTTCATTGGGCCATAGTCATGTGTTTGTAGTAGTTATGTATTTGATGTGTTTTTCTGATTTAGGTTTCAATTCATAGTTCCGAAGAGGTGGCAGAGAAATAAACCAGTATGCATCCACTTGGCTGGGACTGGAGACCATGTATGTATTTGTTATTTTTATTTAATCCTTACTTAAGAAATGATTACTTTCAATGTATGTTTTGTGAAATGTGTATCTTTCGGAGAGAATAACACTTCCTCCATTGATAATGTTTCCCTTCCATTGAATTTCCTCCTATCTGCACACTCTGAATCACAACATGATCATTCTAAGAGGAAGGATTATTGTTGGTTTTTCTCCGCAGAGAAGACGCCTATTCTGTTTAATCAACATAATTAATCCAGAGTTCACAAATCAGTTGGAGGGATGCCCGAAATACCAAAAAAACTTTATTCTAATACACAGTCCAAATCTCAATTAGTACTTGTGTATTCATATTGTAGGGTCCATTTTCGTGTAAGTATACTCTGCGGTAGTTTTGACCAGTACACATATTAAAAGTTAATTGAATCTGTATTATATAGTCAATGTTTAGTCAGTTGAACTTGTATTATAAACAGTGTAAGTTAGTTGAACCTGTATTATATACAGTGTATATTAGATGAACCTGTATTATATACAGTGTATGTTGGTTGAACCTGTATTATATACAGTGTATTTTAGTTGAAACTGTATTATATACAGTGTATCAGAATCAGAATCTCTTTATTGTCATTGCACAAAGTGCAACGAAATTGGGGTAGAGGCTCTCAAAATAAGTGCTTTCAAGAATTCAAATATATATGTTTAAAAATGTCAGACAATTTCAAAGGTCAGATTGGTATGATAATGCAATATTTTATAATTCTGCATTATTCAGAGAAATTACAGCTCTGGGTTAGAAACTGTTTTTTTTTATCTGATTGCCTTGTAGCACAGTTCAAACAGGTTATGGCCTGGGTGGGATGAGTCTAAGAGGGACTCATGTGTATACAAAAGCAAAAGTATGAACAAATGTGAAACAAAGATGTATATCAATTACAGGAGTCAATCAATGGAATAATCTAGAATTAGAAATCAAACTGTGCAACACACTTAATAGATTCAAAAAGTTATTTAAAAATAATATTATTAATAAATATAAAACTGATTTATAAATACCAGTGTGCTTATAAACTGCTGTATGTAGAATATGCGGGTTTTTTTGGTTTGTTTGTTGTTGTTGCTCTGTAAAAAAAAAAAAAAAAAAAGTTTTAAATTGAGTGAACGAAAAATGTTAATTTAAGAAGGGTAGGCAAAATAAGCTGATGCTTCAGCCTACACCTTTTCGGTCAAAGTAAATTGATTTGCTTGTTGTGTTTTTTGTTCTGATTTATTTTGTTTTGTATTTATACCTTTATATTTGTCTACTGTATTTGTTTTTATGAGACCGAAATAAACATACTAAACTAAGGATACTATGAGCTCTCCTGAGGCAGTGTCTATTGTAGACATCCTCAAAAGAGAGAAGAGGACATCCAATGACTTTTTGGGCAGTTTTTATGACCCTCTGGAGCGCTTTCCTTTCAGCTGCAGTGCAACTGGCAAACCACAGCGAGATGCCATAGCTTTCCTGAAGATTGTTCTTCCTGAGAATCCTTAGGAAATACAGTCTCTGTTGCCTTTTTCAGAAGCGCCTTGGTGTTTATTGTCCAGGTCAGGTCCTCCTGAATGTGTATGCCCAGGAACCTGAAGCCCGAGACTCTCTCCACACTCTCCCCGTTCATGTAGATGGGCTGAATGTCCGGCTTATTCCTCCTATAATCAATGATCAGCTCTTTGGTCTTTGAGGTGTTGAGGATGAGGTTGTTCTCCGCACACCATGTAGACGGTTTTTGGACCTCCTCCCTACATGCAGTCTCATCCCCACCTGAGATGAGACCCACCACTGTTGTATCATCCGCAAACTTAATGATGGAATTGCTGGGGTGGCTGGGAATGTGGTCATTGGTGTAGAGAGTGTAGAGTAGGGGACTCACACGCAGCCCTGTGGGAAGCCGTTACTGATGCTAAGTGCAGAGGAAAGATGGGCACCTACTCTAACTCTCTGGGAGCGCTCTGTCAGAAAGTCTTTAATCCAATAACAGATGGGTTGTGAAAGACCCAAGTCCATTAGTTTGGTGAGCAGTCTGATTGGTATGATTGCATTGAAAGCAGAGCTGAAATCTATGAAGAGCAGCCTGGCGTAGCTCCCCTGATGTTCCATGTGTTGCAGCGTGGTCTGGAGCGCGTTGTCTATGGCATCCTCTGTAGACCTGTTAGCTCTGTATGTGAACTGGTGGGGGTCAGACGTGGTTGGCAGGCTTGTTGTGATGTGGCTCCGGTCCAGTTTCTCGAAACACTTCATGATGACTGGTGTAAGGGCCAACGGCCGGTAGTTGTTGAGGCTGCTGACAGTAGTCTTTTTTTGGTAGAGGAATGATTCTGGAGGACTTCAGGCAGGGTGGGATCATGCAATGGGACAGGGATTGGGTGAATATATCAGTGAAGACAACAGCCAGTTGATCAGCGCAGTCTCTCAGCAATCTCCCCGTCACACCATCCGGTCCAGCAGCTTTCCTAGGATTCACTGCCCGTATTGTGCGCCTCACCTCATGTGCCTGCACTGGGAAGATGTCGTTGCTTGGGGCTGGTGGATGTGATGGGGCCACCTCCAGTGTCTCAGCCTCGAAGCGGGCAAAGAAGCAGTTTAGTTCCTCAGACAGCGAGGCATCACCGTTGGTTACTGTGAGGTTGCTGGACTTGTTTGTGCCGTGAGTTGTTGCTGCTGAAGTGGTCCTCAATCTTCCTATTATGTCCTGTCTTGAGCTCTCTGATGCCTCTCTTCAGGCAGGTTCTGGCAGAGCTGTAATATGCCTCATCTCCAAATCTGAGGCGGTGTCCCTCTCCTTCAGCAGGGTCTGGATGTCTTTTGTCATCCAGGGTTTTTGGTTTTGATACACCCGGATATGCCTGTCCACAGTGACAGTGTCAACACAATGCTTGATGTAGCAGAGTACGGTGGAGGTGTACTCTTCCAAGTCCTGATTTTTGAAAATGTCCCAGTTGGTATTTCCAAAACAGTCCTGCAGCTGCCGTGCGGTATTATCAGGCCAGGTTTCAACAGTCTTGGTTACTTGGGGGTCTTTTAACCTATTTGTGTTGTATGCTGGTATCAATATGTTGGTTAACCTGTATTACATACATTGTATGTTAGTTGAACCTGTATTATATACAGTGTATGTTGGTTGAACCTGTATTATATACAGTGTATGTGTGTTTCTCTCAGATCGCAGCCATAATCAGTGTTGCAACCCATTTTTATTCAAACCAAGCGAATTAATTTCTCTAAAATAATCACACATACCTGTACACAATGTCATCATGCCTCACTATCACTTAAATAATCCCTTCATACAGAGCACTCTAGCAATAACAAACGTATCCATCATAACGTGCTGCTGCTGATTCTGGTGATAATGAAAAAAAATACATAACTGTGTTTACAGTAGACACACAAATATAATCTCTTCAAGTAGGCCTACTAAACTGACTGTTTTCCCTGCATTCAAAGCAATCTAAGAAACTGATCCATCAATACTGTTTGCTGCGGATTCTGGTGAATATGAAAAAGGGCAACTTTATTTATATAGCACTTTTCATACACAAGGCAGACTCAAAGTGCTTCACATATAAACATCGTCATTCAATAAAATAAAATAATAGATAAGTAAAAGAAAACGTATGCAAAGAAATTAGTAAAATAGAAAGTGCAATGTACCGTATTTAAAATCAGATCAACAGTCTCTCTGGTCCCCACGTCGGGACTCCAACCCGACCTAAAGGAACTTCTCTGGGACATTAGGTCCTTTCTCTGGGACTCCATGTCAGATTCTAGACGTCTATTCTAGGACTCTAACCAAGATTCTAGGACTCTAACCCAGGCACACGTCGGAACTCTAACCAAGAACCAAAGGCCTTATTCTGGGACTCCAACCCAGACAGACGTCGGGACTCCAACCTAGACAGAACTCGGGCCTTTTTCTGGGACTCCAACCTGACCTAAAGGAACTTGGTCCTTTCTCTGGGACTCCAACCCGACCTAAAGGAACTTAGTCCTTTCTTTGGGACTCCAAACCAGAGGCTATGACTCTAACCCAGACAGAACTTGGGTCTCAAACCCTTATCCTTTTCTCTCTGGTATCAGATCATGTATCTTTCTGGTAAAAATAGAAAATAAAGCGAAAGTTAAAAAGGCATTTTAGTAATGAAATAGAAAATAAAGGCACAGTTAAAAAAGCTTTTTAGAAAGTGCATTTAGTGCATTTAGCAGAAAGCTAAAGCAAACATAAAAGTCTTCAGTCTTGTTTCAAAGGTGCTCAGAGTTGGGGCAAGTCTTAAATCTTTATTCCAGCTATTTGTTGCATAGTAACTAAATCCTGCTTTCCCATGTTTCATGTTTACTCTGGGATTAATTAACAGATTGGTCTCAGAAGATCTTAGTGGTCTAGAAAGCTTATGTAGTGGAAGCATACGTATGTTAAATATTTTGGGCCTAAACCATGTAGGGATTTATAGGTTAGCAACATGATTTTAAAATCAATTCTCTGACCTACAGGAAGCCAATGTAAGGATTTAAGAATTGGTGTAATCTGTTCAAATTTTTTGGTCTTTGTTAGAACTCTAAAGGTAAAGGTACGGCCACACTGAACACGTTACGCGCGTTAGAGTCGTTGAAACCAATGGTTGCATAGGGAACCATTGGTTTAGGCGCGTAGATGCTTTACACGCGCTAAAGCAGCGCGTTTGGCGCGTTAGACGCATTTTACGCGCCTAAATAACGCGAGTTTAAATTTTTTTACTTTTGCCACGCCTACGCACAGTTCCTCAACAGCCTACTTCCTTCCTAACGTTCTTGTGTTCTCAAATTGGGTTCTGTATGTTAAAATTTTTTTATGCAATGTTAATTTACAATATCTTGTTCTATCTTGTTTTGTTGTAGTATTTTAAAATAAAATATTTTTATTAACTCTTCTCTCAGTATATGATTTGAAGATCAAGCATGCACGGACACAAATATACATAAATTTTGCTACTTAATATAACAATTTTAATAATAATGAAGGAATCATTGCTTTTGTTTTGTGTGGGTGGCTCTTAAAAGAGCCGTTTTGGGGTTGCTTGTGCACTGCACTAGATGTCGTTCTGTCATGGGATGGTTCCTTCTTCTGAGAAGTAGGAGGTGAAGGTCTCGCGGATCCGAATTGCCTCTCTCCCGGCGTTGTTTGCAGCCACGCTCTCCAGCCTTGGCAGAGGCTTCACCACACCACCCTCGATGCACCACTCCCTCACTGCTGCTGTTGGTGCTGTTCTGCAGAGGAAATTGTGGAGCACACAGGTGGCCTTGATGCATCGCTCTGCCACCTCAAGACGGACCTCGATGACCCTCCAGTAGATCCGCCACTGAGAGGAGAGAATGCCAAATGCGTCCTCCACCACCAACCCAGCCCGGGACAGACGGTAGTGGAAGACGCGCCGCTCTGGTGGGCGGACGCATCCGGGGAATGGCCTCATGAGGTCGGTCCGTAGTGGAAAGGCCTCGTCCGCTACAAACACATGAGGCAGGGGTCCTCTGTGCTCAGCCGCCGGCAGTGCTCTGTCAGCAGGGAGCTCGTTTCTTAATGCGCGTAACGCGTTCAGTGTGGCCGCACCTTAAGCGTTTGTTTTGGGAGACATGTAAGGAGACCATTGCAGTAATCAAGCTTACTAGTGATAAAGTCATGTACAAGTCTTTGGTGGACATGAGGCCTCTAAGTCTTGCTACATTTTTAAGGTAATAATATGCAGATTTTGTAACTGATTTGATGACTGTCGAAATGTAAATCTGAATCCATGATAACCCCTAGATTTCTGGCTTTGATTGAGGTTTTCAAGGACAGAGAGTGAAGGTGTTGGGTTACTTGAAGCCTTTCCGTTTTAGCACCAAATACAATTATCTCTGTTTTGTCCTCATTTCGGCACATCCAGTCTTTCACTTGCTCAATGCACTGGCACAGCAGATTTATGGGCCGTCATTTGGTGATAGCGATACATAGATTTGTGTGTCATCAGCATAGCAATGATGGTCAATATTCTTGTTTTGCATGATTTGCCCTAGTGGGAGCATGTAGATGTTGAATAAAGAGGGTCCTAAGATCGAACTTTGTGGGACGCCACATGTCACGTTGGTTGATTCTGATACAAAGTCGGCAATGGAAACAAAGTAGTTTCTATTTTGTAGGTAGGACCTGAACCAATTTAAGACTGCCTGAAAGCCCCACCCAGTTTTCTAACCTGTCCAAAATTATTGTATGGCCTACAGTGTCAAATGCAGCACTGAGGTCTAGTAGCATTAGTATTGAGGTTTTGCCAGAGTCTGTGTTAAGACGGGTGTCGTTTACAACTTTAATAAGGGCGGTCTCAGTGATGTGCAGGGGACTAAATCACTGATAACAAAAATATAATCTCTTCAAGTAGGCCTACTAAATGGACGGTTTTTACTCACCAAGCATTCGGGGAAGCTTATGAGATAGTTGGTGTGCTTTTCTCCTGAGTTTCAAAGTCTTGGGTTGACAGAGTTACTCTCAGATCATGCTCCGCGTCCAACTTGTTCCACTGCTTGGACTTGAGCTGGACCGAAGTTGAGAAGCCACTTTTGCAGAGATAGATAACGCTGAATGGTAGGAGGATTTTGATTGCATGAGTGGGTGAGGGACGGATACTCTTCCATTACATGGTTGCACCAGAATTGGGGGAGGCTTACCTCACTGAATTTCCCTTTCAGTGTCTGATCACATGAAAGCTCTACCGGCTGATTCTCTTCGTTGCTTGGCAACGTGACACTGTCGATTCCGAAGGTGTCAGGTATCCAGTTATTATTTCCATGTTTCCCCGGGAAGTAGTTAAGGAACCGAGCTTGCAGTTTAGTGAGATGCGCCGTTAGAATTATTTTCAGGGCGTAAGAAATATTTTCAGGGCTTTTTTAGCTGAGGTGTCCAGCCGTTGTGCTTCAGTGTCGACCTGGAGTGTTAAGTGCTTCATGACAAGCATTGGAACATGTCTATCTTTGGATATATGATATACCCCACAATGTGGATCTTTTAAATGCCAGCAATTTTTTTCAGACTGTTCAAAAATATTGTGTCCCTTCCCTTGCATGGACACGTTTTAATGTTATTAGTTGCTTGAACACATCGGCAAGATACACACTTGTGCCGAGACCGATTTTGTTTGTTAACCAGCTCAGCGTAAGGTGATGTATTCTCTGGAAGATAGGCCGCTATTTCTGTTCTCACTTAACGAGCCGGTTCAAAGAGTCGGCTCTTTAAAGCGAACAATGGGAGTCGGCTCCCGAGTGCGAGAAGTAATTTTTTTATTTTATATAAAGTTTGTCTATATGAAGATCTCCGCGCTACGGGTGTTCTGTGCATGCTATGCGTGTGTGGATAGACAAAGATCATACCATTAAGCAATCAGTGAGGGGCGTGGATTAGGGCTGCTTGATTATGAAAAAAATCATAATCACGATTATTTTGGTCAATATTGACATCACGATTATTCAAACAATTATTTTTGAGTTGAGAAACATGACGTATTTTATTCAGCATGTCTCTTCCACAAAAACACTTGTAACTGAGAACTTTTAATTTTTGCCTTAAAATAAGATTAAAAAAATGGTCGAAAGTCAATATGTACAATCGAAAATAATTTACAGACATGTAGCCAGCTGTTCTGCACTTTATTGAAAAAAAAGGGTATTTGGTATATAAAAACTCGATTCTATTAGGTTTGTCATCGTTTAGGCCTACACATCCGAATCATAAGTCAAAACGGGCTACATTTGGCTGAATTATAAAAGGTACAAGTGAAAATATGAAGAGCCATTTGGGAGCCAAAAGAGCCGGCTCTTGTTTGGTGAGCTGATCCAAATGATCAGGTTCACTAAAAATAAACAAAATTCCCATCTTGGCCTAATCACTGGAACTATTTGTAGCTCTATTGTTAACTATTTTATTTATTTATTTATTTTTCACATTCCGCGACCCAAAAGTGGGTCGCGATCCACCAGTTGAATAACGAGCTGTTTAGAGCTAATGGGATACTTTTTCTAAACGGCAATTTTAATCCAACTTTCTTGAAATGAGAGACTTCTCCAGTTTAATGGCCATTATGAGGCTATTGTTTTAGGGCAGGGTGCTTTGTATTTCCCTAATGTGATAGAGAAAATATACCCAAGACAATATATAGTGAGGACTGCTGCTGCGGTCCACAGTTGTCCCGACGCCACTTGGACAGTTACCGCTGATCAAGCTCCACTAACTAACTCCGCAGACAGCTACCACCACAAGTAGAATCTCGGTCTGTGGGACCACTGTAAGTTGTACGGTCATTTTGTAAGAAGGTTGGGGTGGGGAGGGGGAGGGGGGGATTGGGGTTTTTTTGGCGGGGTTTTTTTTGGTCTATTTTGGCGGGGGGGGTTTTTTTGGGTTTGGGGGGGGTTTTTTTTTTTTTTGTGGGGTTTAATTCCCGGGGGGGCGGGTGCGGGGTGTGGGGGGGGGTGGGTGGGGGGGGGGGGGGGGGGTTTTTGGGGGGGGGGGGCGGGGGGCGAGGTTGTTTTTTGGGGGGTTTTTTGGGGAGGGGGGGGTTTTTGTGGGGGGTTTGTTGGGGGTTTTTTTGGGGGTGGTTTGTTTGGGGGAGGGGGTTTTTTTATTTTTGGGGGGGTTTTTTTTTTTTTTGGTTACAACAACAATTCCCACATGTTGATAATCTTTTTTGTATGATCTGTTTTGCAGCCACCTGATAACACCACCATGGCTTACATTACTCCAGAAGCTTTAATGTAGCCACTAATGGTATCTAAAGCTGTTGGGTAATCACAGCTTTAATCTTTTATCACATCATGGTTCTACAGCTGTTTGGTTCAACACTTTGATCAACACTATGCTATCAACAGCTTTTTTGATCGACCACTATGGGACCATTTTAAACGTTAGGATTAATCGTGTTATTAGCCCCCAATCATTTTTAGAATAAAGGACAACTCGATCGTGAACATGATTTATCTCTGGCAATTTTTTTTTCCTGCCAATGGAGGTGAAAGACAACAAATCCAATTTTTCCACGGTTTTCTCACAACGTCATGCAAACAACATCTTTTTTGATTTGATTGGGCCAACCCGGCAAGCAGCTGGAATTTCCATATGCCTTATAAACTTTCTTTTATGTATTTGGTCTTAATGGTTTTTCTTAAATCTTTGTGTTGGATAGTTTTTTTCTGGCGTCGACCGACCTTATGGCCCAGACCGATGGTCAGCGAGGCGGGAATGGCTCCCTGCTGCTGAGACCCCTTACTATATCCTTGTACTGGTTGATTGCACTCACCTTCCGTGCTTTTGTTGGAATTTCTGCCTGGCAGAATCAAATGTTTCTGAAGTAGCTTACAGAATGTATGAAAACAACCTCGGGGTGAATGTTTTTGACGGAAGTGTTGGTTTCTCAATAATTAATTAATTGAATAAAAAATATATACACTTTATCATTCTATATATTATGCTTGTAAAGGCCACACATTATGGGGACATTTAGAAATCATACTTTGTTTGGCTTGAACTGGAAATAGCTCAGTTGGATAGCAGTATGTCACATGCATCTTAAATGGGTTATTGCTATCGTGTATGTATGTGTCGTGCGTGTTGTGTGTGTGTGCGTGCAGCTATGTCTAATCTACCGCGTAATTTATTTATTATTGGATTCTTTCTTAATATTTACTTCACCTTGGTTCTGGTGGCCTAACCATTTTCTACTTGGCCTACCGGTAAACCTACAAGACAGCTGTAAGTATCCTGATGTAATGACTCTACTGTGTTGTTTATTATGAAACCCTTCCTCCACTGCTTGATCTTTACGATCGTTCAAAGATAATATAGTCACGGTGTCGTACGTGTAGAATCTGAGATGAGTTTGTCTGATGTTTTGTTTCTCGTAGGCGGTCCTGTTTGACAAGAACGTTCCGACCTGTTTGGTGATGGCGGAGCTTTGATTCCTTGAAGTCGCGTCCTCCTCAACTGCTGGAGAGAGAAGGCTTCCTGGCCACTAAGGGAATGAATGGCATCTCCATGGGGCGGCTATGTGATTCTAACAGCAGCTCACTGCTGCCCAATGCATTTGATTTCACAATATCGCTCTGTCATGCCTTTGTTGGCTGCTGGAGCCGAAAAGTCTGATAATGTGTTCCACTAAGGAGGTTTTTTCAAATATGTATTCCTTCTATGGCGATCTGTTGACCGGGAAAGAGCCTGTGTGATTTGTCTTCGGTGACATATTTCTAGACCTACCGTGAATTTCATCAAAAATATTCAATCCACCTATTGGCTTTTTACATTTCATTTTATATCATTTCAGTAACAAATAAAGTAAATAAAACCTTTAAATTCCAATATTGCCATAGCGTTGTGTTGTCCTCTTTTAGAATTTTATCA
Source organism: Melanogrammus aeglefinus (assembly GCA_900291075.1). Lineage (NCBI taxonomy): Eukaryota > Metazoa > Chordata > Actinopteri > Gadiformes > Gadidae > Melanogrammus > Melanogrammus aeglefinus. The sequence goes on from OLKM01002469.1 coordinate 16,434, forward strand.
GCTGGTCAGGTAGGGACACTCAAGACCTTCACGTGGAACAAAACATTATTCTATCTGTAAAGTACATCGATGACGAGTCCTCACCGTACATTATCCATCTTTATTTAATAATACTGCACATTTTAAAATCAGCTCATGGCGTTGCTTCTATGCTGTTTCAACACAGAAAACTGAAATCTCAGTCATCTTATGATTTAGGGTTAGTTTTCAGGGTCATGTTCATGGTTATGGGTTAGTTCAGTGTCAGGTTTTGGGTTAGGCGCAGATCCCATACAAGTGACGGAGACCGCGAATCGGCGAATTATTCGCTAGAGAAAACGGGGAGAAAAGTTTTGATTTGTTGCCGCCACATTTTCGCCCTGCCAGGCGAGCGGCGTTCACGAGGATTTGTACCGACAAATTTGCTCGTTGGAAATATTTTCACCTTTGCCGCGACATTCGTGTAACTTAAAAGCCAATTCCGCGTTGAACTGGCTAACCCGATATCCTGCGGTGCAGAGTCCCAGGGGTGACCGCAAAATTCGCCTGACCAAACTTGGCACACCGACAGTTTATGCTTTGTCGGCGCGACAAAATTGGGCGACAACGCTAAGGGCGACAGAATGTGTCTTTTGGTGTGAAGGCAATTTTTAGGTTAGGTCAGGGTCTAAGTCCATGGGAGCAAACGTTGCCCACACACCGTCTCCTCATTGGGCCAAGCAAATTGCAGAGGACCTCAAAGCATGAGTTCTGTCGGGATAGATTTCAGCCATTTATCTTTTAGGTTAGGGTTAAAGAGCTTAGTGGGATGGGGAATGTTTTTGAGGTGTTTTTTTTATCTGGGCGGGGTGGCGGCAGAGCGGATGTGGACGTGGTAGGCTGTTCCATTATTATGAGAAGCATGGCAGAGAAATGCTCCAA
>OLKM01002469.1:17364-39864 GCA_900291075.1 Melanogrammus aeglefinus
AATTAGTAAAATAGAAAGTGCCAATTACCGTATTTAAAATTCAAAGTCAAACTAGTCCTCTGGTCCCCCAGCGGACTCCAAACCGACCTAAAGGATAACTCTCTGGGACATTAGTCCTCTCTGGGACTCCATGTCAGCTCTTAGACGTCTATTCTAGACTCTACACAAGATTCTAGACTCTACACCCAGGCACAACGTCCGGAACTGTATCTAACCAATAACCAAAGGCTAATTCTGGGACTCCACCCAGACAGACGTCGGGACTCAACTAGACAGAAACTCGGTGCCCTTTTCGGACTCCAACCTGACCTAAGGAACTGTCCTTCTCTGCGGACTCCAACCCGACCTACGAAGGAACTGAGTCTTCTTGGGATCTCCAAACCAGAGGCTATGACTCAACCCAGACAGAACTGGGTCCCTCAAAACCCTATCCTTTCTCTCGTCACAGATCATGTATCTTTCTGTAAAAATAGAATAAAACGAAAGTTTAAAAAGGCAATTTTAGTAATGAAATAAAATAAAGGCACAGTTAAAAAAGCTTTTTACGAACAGTTGCATTTAGTGCATTTAGCAGAAAACTAAAGCAAACATAAGCTCTTCATCTGTTTCAAAGGTGCTCAGAGTTGGGGCAAGTCTTTAAATCCTTATTCGCAGCTATTTGTTGCATAGTAACTGAAATCCTGGCTGTTCCCATGTTTCATGTTTACTCTGGGATTAATTAACAGATTGGTCTCATAAGATTAAGTGGTCTAAAACTTATGTAGTGGACGAGCATTACTATTAAATATCTTGAGGCCAAACCAGTAGGGATTTTAGGTTAGCAACATGATTTTAAAATCAATTCTCTACCTACAGGAAGCCAATGTAAAGGATTTAAGAATTGGTGGCAACTGTTCAAATTTTTTGGTCTTTGTAGAAAACTCTAAAAGGTAAAAGTACGGCCACCACTCGAAACACGTTACGCAGCGTTAGAGTCGTTGAACACCAATGGTTTGCATATAGGAACCATTGGTTTAGGCGCGTAGATCTTTACATCGCGCTAAGCAGCGCGTTTGGCGCGTTAGAACGCATTTTACGCGCCTAAATACGCGAGTTTAAATTTTTTTACTTTGCCACGCCTACGCACAGTTCCTCTCAACAGCCACTCCTTCCTAACGTTCTGTGTTCTCAAATGGGGTTCTGTATGTTAAAATTTTTTATGCAATGTAATTTACAATATCTTGTTCTACTCTTGTTTTGTTGTAGTATTTTAAAATAAAATATTTTTATTAACTCTTCTCTCAGTATAGATTTTTGAAGATCAAGCATGCACACACACATATACATAAATTTCTACTTAATATAACAATTTAATAATAAGACAGGAATCATTGCTTTTGTTTTGTGTGGGTGGCTCCTTAAAAAGAGCCGTTTGTGGTTGCTTGTGCACTGCACTAGATGTCGCTTCTGTCATGGAATGGTTCCTTCTTCTGAGAAGTAGGAGGTGAAGGTCTCTCGCGGATCCCGAATTGCCTCTCTCCCGGCGTTGTTTGCAGCCAACGCTCTCCAGCCTTGGCAGAGCCTTCACCACACCACCCTCGATGCATCACTCCCTCAACTGCTGCTGTTGGTGCTGTTCTGCAGAGGAAATTGTGGAGGCACACAGGTGGCCTTGGATGCCATCGCTCTGCCACTCACAAGACGGACACTCGATGACCCTCCAGTAGATCCGCCACTGAGAGGAGAGAAATGCAAAATGCGTCCTCCCACCACACCAAGCCCCAGGCACCGGACCGACGTAGTGGAAGACGCGCCGCTCTGGTGGGCGGACGCATCCGGGGAATGGCCTCATGAGGTCGGTCCGTAGTGGAAAGGCCTCGTCGCCTCATCAGCAAACACATGAGGCAGGAGGTCCTCTGTGCCTCAGCCGCCGGCAAGTGTCTGTCAGCAGGGAGCTCCGTTCTTAATGCGCGTAACGCGTTCAGTGTGGCCGCACCTAAGCGTTTGTTTTGGAGACTGTAAAGGAGACCATTGCAGTAAATCAAGCTTAGCTAGTTGATAAAGTCATGTACACAGTCATTATTGGGTGACATGAGGCCTCTAAAGTCTTGCTACATTTAAGGTAATAATATGCACAGATTTTGTAAAACTGATTTGATGATGACTGTCGAAATGTAAATCTGAATCCATGATAACACCTAGATTTCTGGCCTTTGATTGAGGTTTTCAAGGACAGAGAGTGAAGTGTTGGGTGTCTACTTTGAAGCCTTCCCGTTTTAGCACCAAATACAATTATCTCTGTTTTTGTCCTCATTTCGGCACATCCAGTCTTTCACTTGCTCAATGCACTGGCAACAGCAGATTTATGGGCCGTCATTTGGTGATAGCGATACATAGATTGTGTGTCATCAAGCATAGCAATGATGTCAATATTCTTGTTTTGCATGAGTTGCCTAGTGGGAGCATGTAGATTGTTGAATAAAAGAGGGTCCCTAAGATCGAACTTTGTGGGAACGCCACATGTCACGTTGGTTGATTCTGATACAAAGTCGGCAAATGGAAACAAAGTAGTTTCTATTTTGTAGGTAGGACCCTGAACCAAATTTAAGACTGCCTGAAAGCCCCACCCCAGTTTTTCTAACCTGTCTCAAAAATTATTGTAATGGCCTACAGTGTCAAAATGCAGCACTGAGGTCTAGTAGCATTAGTAGTTTGAGGTTTGCCAGAGTCTGTGTTAAAGACGGGTGTCGTTTACAACTTTAATAAGGGCGGTCTCAGTGATGTGCAGGGGACTAAAATCATCATGATAACAAAAATATAATCTCTTCAAGTAGGCCTACTAAATGGACGGTTTTTACTCACCAAGCATTCGGGGAAGCTTATGAGATAGTTGGTGTGCTTTTCTCCTGAGTTTCAAAGTCTTGGGTTGACAGAGTTACTCTCAGATCATGCTCCGCGTCCAACTTGTTCCACTGCTTGGACTTGAGCTGGACCGAAGTTGAGAAGCCACTTTTGCAGAGATAGATAACGCTGAATGGTAGGAGGATTTTGATTGCATGAGTGGTGAGGGACGGATACTCTTCCATTACATGGTTGCACCAGAATTGGGGGAGGCTTACCTCACTGAATTTCCCTTTCAGTGTCTGATCACATGAAAGCTCTACCGGCTGATTCTCTTCGTTGCTTGGCAACGTGACACTGTCGATTCCGAAGGTGTCAGGTATCCAGTTATTATTTCCATGTTTCCCCGGGAAGTAGTTAAGGAACCGAGCTTGCAGTTTAGTGAGATGCGCCGTTAGAATTATTTTCAGGGCGTAAGAAATATTTTCAGGGCTTTTTTAGCTGAGGTGTCCAGCCGTTGTGCTTCAGTGTCGACCTGGAGTGTTAGTGCTTCATGACAAGCATTGGGAAACATGTCTATCTTTGGATATATGATATACCCACAATGTGATCTTTTTAAATGCAGCAATTTTTTCAGACTGTTCAAAAATATTGTGTCCCTTCCCTTGCATGGACACGTTTAATGTTATTAGTTGCTTGAACACATCGGCAAGATACACAACTTGTGCGAGACCGATTTTGTTGTTAACCAGCTCAGCGTAAGGTGATGTATTCTCTGGAAGATAGGCCGCTATTTCTGTTCTCACTTAACGAGCCGGTTCAAAGAGTCGGCTCTTTAAAGCGAACAATGGGAGTCGGCTCCCGAGTGCGAGAAGTAATTTTTTTATTTTATATAAAGTTTGTCTATATGAAGATCTCCGCGCTACGGGTGTTCTGTGTATGCTATGCGTGTGTGGATAGACAAAGATCATACCATTAAGCAATCAGTGAGGGGCGTGGATTAGGGCTGCTTGATTATGAAAAAAATCATAATCACGATTATTTTGGTCAATATTGACATCACGATTATTCAAACAATTATTTTTGAGTTTGAAAACATGATGTATTTATTCAGCATGTCTCTCCCAAAAACACTTTGTAACTGAGAACTTTTAAATTTTGCCTTAAATAAATAAAAAAAATGGTCAGAAAGTAAATGTACAAATCGAAAATAATTTACAGACATGTAGCCAGCTGTTCTGCACTTTATTGAAAAAAAAGGGTATTTGGTATATAAAAACTCGATTCTATTAGGTTTGTCATCGTTTAGGCCTACACATCCGAATCATAAGTCAAAACGGGCTACATTTGGCTGAATTATAAAAGGTACAAGTGAAAATATGAAGAGCCATTTGGGAGCCAAAAGAGCCGGCTCTTGTTTGGTGAGCTGATCCAAATGATCAGGTTCACTAAAAATAAACAAAATTCCCATCTTGGCCTAATCACTGGAACTATTTGTAGCTCTATTGTTAACTATTTTATTTATTTATTTATTTTTCACATTCCGCGACCCAAAAGTGGGTCGCGATCCACCAGTTGAATAACGCAGCTGTTTTAGAGCTAATGGGATACTTTTCTAAACGGCAATTTTAATCCAACTTCTTGAAATGAGAGACTTCTCCAGTTTAATGGCATTATGAGGCTATTGTTTAGGGCAGGGTGCTTTGTATTTCCCTAATGTGTAGAGAAATATACCAAACAATATATAGTGAGGACTGCTGCTGCCGGTCCACAGTGTCCGACCCACTTGACGTGTACCGCTGATCAGCTCCACTAACTAACTCCCAGACAGCTACCACCACAAGTAGAATCTCGGTCTGTGGGAAACACTGTAAAGTGTACGGTCATTTTGTAAAGTTACAACAACATTCCACATGTTGATAATTTTTTGTATGATTGTTTTGACCACTGATAACACCCCATGGCTACATTATCCAGAGCTTTAATGTAGCCCACATAATGGTATCTACAGCTGTTTGGGTAATCAAAGCTTTAATCTATCCCACATAATGGTATCTACAGCTGTTTCGGTAGTCAACACTTTGATCAACCACACATAATGCTATCAACAGCTTTTTGATCGACTCAACTAATGGGACATTTTAAAGTTAGCATTATGTTATTTGCCCCAATCTTATTAGAATAAAGGGACAACTCGATCGTGAACATGATTTATCTCTGCAATTTTTTTCCTGCAATGGAGGTGAAGACAACAAATCCAATTTTTCCACGGTTTCTCACAACGTCATCAAACAACATCTTTTTTTTGATTTGATTGGGCAACCCGGCAGCAGCTGGAATTTCATATTGCTTATAAACTTTCTTTATTATTTGGTCTTAATGTTTTCTTTAAATCTTTGTGTTGATAGTTTTTCTGGCGTCGACGAACCCTTATGGCCAGACCGATGGTCAGAGAGGCGGGAATGGCCTCCCTGCTGCTGGAGAACCCTTACTATATCCTTGTACTGTTGTATTGCATCACCTTCCTGCTTTGTTGAATCTGCCTGGCAGAATCCAAATGTTTCTGAAGTAGCTTACAAATTTTATGAACAAACCTCGGGGTGAATGTTTTTAGACGGAAGTGTTGGTTTCTCAATAATTATTAATTGACATAAAAAATATATACACATTTAATCATTCTATATATTATGCTTGTAAAGGACCACACATTATGGGACATTTAGAAAATCATATTTGTTTTGGCTTGAACTGGAATAAGTCAGTTGATAGCAGTATGTCACATGCATCTTAATCGGGTTATTGCTATCGTGTATGTATGTGTGTGTGTGTGTGTGTGTGTGCGTGCAGCTATGTCTTTAATCTACCCCGTAATTTATTTATTATTGATTCTTTCTTTATATTTACTTCACCTTGTTCTGGTGCCTTAACACAATTTCTACATGGCTACCGTAAACCTAAAGACCAGCTGTAAGTATCCTGAATGTAATGACTCTTACTGTGTTGTTTATTATGAACCCTTCCTCCACTGCTTGATCTTTATCAGATCGTTCAAAGATAAATTAATAGTCACGGTGTCGTACGTCTAGAATCTGAGATGAGTTTGTCCTGATGTTGTTTCTCGTAGGCGGTCCTGTTTGAAGAACGTCTCCGACCTGTTGGTGATGGGCGGAGCTTTGATCCTTGAGTCAGCCGTCCTCCTCAACTGGCTGGAGAGAGAAGGCTTCTGGCCACTAGGGATGACTGGCATCTCCATGGGCGGCTATGTGAGTTATAACAGCAGCTCACATGTCTGCCATGCATTTGATCACAATATGCTCTTGTCATGCCTGTGTTGCTGCTGAGCCCGAAAAGTCTGATAATTGTCCACTAAGGAGGTTTTCAAATATGTATTTCCTTCTATGGCGATCTGTTGACCGGAATAGAGCCTGTGTGATTTGTCTTCGGGTGAATATTTCTAGACCTACCGTGCAATTTCATCAAAAATATTCAATCCCACCTATTGGCTTTTACATATTCATTTTATACATTTCAGTAACAAATAAAAGTAAAATAAAACCTTTAAATTCCCAATATTGACCATACGTGTGTTGTCCTCTTTAGAATTATCAGCTGGTCAGGTAGAGGACACTCAAAGACCTCACGTGGAACAAGAACCATTATTCTATCTGAAAGTACCATCGATGACGAGTCCTACACCGTACATTTATCATCTTTATTTATAATCTGCACATTTTAAATCAGCTCATGGCGCTTGCTTCTATGCTGTTCCAACACAGAACTGAAATCTCAAGTCATCTTATGATTTAGGGTTAGTTCAGGGTCATGTTCATGGTTAGGGTTAGGCGACACGATCCCATACAAAGTGAACGTAGACACGCGAATCGGCGAATTATTCGCTAGAGAAAAACGGCGAGAAGTTTTGATTTGTTGCGCCACATTTTCGCCCTGCACAGGCGAGCGCGTTCACGAGGATTTGTACCACGACAAATTTGCTCGATTGGAAATATTTCACCTTTGCCGCGACATTCGTGTAACTTAACAGCCAATCAGCGTTGAACTGGCTAACCGTTCCCTGCAGTGCAGTCCAGGGTGAACCGCAAATTCGCCTGACAAAACTTGCACACCGACAGTTTATGATTTGTCGCGCGACAAAACTTGGGCGACAACGCTAACGGGCGACAAATGTGTCTTTTGGTGTGAAGGCAATTTTAGGGTTAGGTCAGGGTTAAGTCCACGGAGAGCAAACGTTGCCCACACACACGTCTCCTCATGGCAAGCAAATCTGCCTCAAGGACCTCAAAGAATGAGTTCTGTCGGGATAGAATTTCAGCCATTTATAATTTTAGGTTAGGGGTTAAAGGACTTAGTGATGGGGAATGTTTTGAGGTGTTTTTTAATCATGGGCGGGGATGGGGCAGAGCGGATGTGGAGTGGTAGGCTGTTCCATATTATGAGAGCATTGGCAGAGAATGCCTCCAAAGGTCTGCAATCTAGTACGGGGGATGGCCAGCTGGTCCTCGTCAGTCGACCGCAGAGAGCGTGACTGAGTGTAAGGTTGAAGGAGATCTCTGAGATATTGCGGTGAAAGTCCATGGAGGGATTGGTAGGTGAGCAGGAGAATTTTGTAGTTGATGCGTGACCTGATTGGTAACCAGTGGAGCTGTTGCAAGATTGGAGTGATATGCTGCCAGGGCTTTGTGTGGGTTAGAAGCCTGGTTCTGAATTCTGAACATATTGGAGTCTGCTAAGGGCCTTGGAGGCAGTCCAGACCGGTCACGTTGCAGTAGTCCAGACGTGAGGGGATGAAGGCGTGGATGAATTCTCAGTTACTGAACGTGTGAGTGAAGGCCGGAGTCATGAGATGTTTCTGAGGTAGTAGAGGGCGGATTTGGTGATGTTCTTGATTGGGTTCGGAAGGAGAGAGTGGAGTCCAGGATGACGCCTAGGTTGCGCACTTTAGGAGATGGGGAAATGGAGCAGCCATCCACAACCAGGGCTAGGTCTTCAACCTCCCTGAGCAGTGCTGCAGGGGCCACCACCATGAGCTCTGCCTTGTTGCAGTTTAGTTTCAGTAAGTTTGTGGTCATCCATGATTTTAGTTCCTAAAGGCAGTTGACAAGTTGTGTGGTTGGGAGCAATGAGGAGGGGTTTGTGTTGGTATAGAGTTGTGTGTCATCGGTGTAGCAGTGGAAGTTGAGTCCATGTTTCCGGATTATATGACCTAGGCAGCATGTAGACGGTTAATGGCAGGGGACCAAGCACCAAACCATAGGGCACGCCATTATTGAGAGGTGCCGGATCAGAGGTGGAGCCATTGAGGGTGATGAATTGTTTCCAGTCTGTGAGGTTGGACAGGAACCAGGACAGTGCTGTGCTACTGAGGCAAATGAGCTCAGAGAGGCAGTAGAGAAGGATGGTGTGAGAGACTAAATCAAAGGATGTAGAAAAGTCAAGGAAGATGAGAATGGTGATGAGGCCATTGGTGATTTTGATCAGTGCTATGGTGAGTTCTGAAACTGATTGGAAGGATTCGAAGAGCTCATGGTGGGACATGTGGTGTTGGAGCTGGGCATCCACTGCTGTTTCCAGATCGTCTGGATCTGAGCCGGGCTTCTTGAGAGGGGAGATGACTGCCGCCATTTTAAAGCTGGATGGTACTACACCAGAGGCCAGAGATGCATTTATGATGTCTTCTACTGGATGGCGGAGAATTGGAAGACATGCCTTAACTAGGGTGGTGGGCATTGGGTCCAGACTGCTGGTTGAAGTCCTGGTTGAGGTGACTTGAGGTAGAATATTGTAGAATTTACTAAATTGTTGGCCTGATTATTGTAGTAACCTAAATTATTCAATAAATGTAAAATAACAGACAAGTAGGCAAGAAAACATTTCAGATTTCGATCTGATTGATTGGACCCATGTCTAAAGCCCATATGAGGAACAAGGAACAGCTCCTTGTTACCGGAGCACACCACCTGCACTAGTGCAAGAGATCCGCAGATTACAGACGAGGATCTGTGAAGGACTTTGTGGCGCCGAGTCTGACAGCCCCTTAGAAGCACAAAAAAGTATCTTACCAGCTGTGAGCAGGTGCCAAAGTGTTTTCTACCCTTGCTGGCTACTGTTTTAGTGTTTTTATTGAATGACAACAAAGGTTTTGTAGTCAATCTATAGATACACACATGGATGGGCCAGACCAATTGTGGGTGGTCCTTAAATTAAAAAACGTTATCAAATACCTGTTTAACCTAACACAAATGACTGACTAATTTACCGTTATTTGATCTGTGCATAATAGAGATTTGAATAGCTTGATTCTTTTTAAATATTTTGTTGCATTGTAAAAAGTTCGGTGCATAGGACGGACCTATCCGCGATCGCTCCTTAGGCCTTTTTACACTGCCAAGCCGGTTAGGTCGCGGCTAGGCATGCAAGGAACCTCTGCGTCTTTCTCGTAGATCGCACCATCTTTCAACGTCTTTGTTAAATGCAGGTAGAACTGCTAATGTTGATATCGCTGCATTATTGTGTTTGTTGTAGAGAGAACGCAGCAACACCTCTACCCAAGCCCCCCCTCCCGGGAGTGTAAAAACGTCTCTTGGTTCTGACCAAAGAAGAACGCTTTTGAATCTCCAGTATGCAACATACCTGGCTGTGCTTTAGCACGTCACTCTATAGACCTATGGCCTATCGACTGTAAAAGTGGTCAGGAATCTAATATTTCCCACAGTTTAGTTATGCTCGTATAACATGAGGCCGACTATTTCATAATTCTGTTTACAGGTAATTGTTTTAAGTTTTCAACAATATTTCGATATCATTAGTGACTGAGCTTGGCTTATTAAACAAAGAAGAGCATTCAAATGTAGCCTAGGCCAGTGTTTTTCAACCTTTTTTGGGCCACGGCAACAAGGAAAAAATCCCACGGCACACCAACATGTTATCAAACGCAAAATTTATTTAAAAAAATAAAATAAAATACAGTAGCCTTTACATTTATTGTTCAAAGACTTAAAACTCACTCAATGTGAAATCCAGGCCTGTTTAGATGCACACAAACATGGTATCCTTACAGAAATAGATGATCAATTGATCGCAGACGTTCTCTGTTTTTAGTCTTTATTGCAGTTAGACTTAAAAAGCCAAGCTCGCAGAGGTTTGTTGTTGGGAAAGGGAGCAATGTTGAGATAGCCTTGTTTGCCACGTTTGGGTATTCATCGGCAGCAGTCAACCAAAAACTATCCAGCTGTAGGTCTGGATGGAGCAGTTTTAATGTGCGATCTTCTTTCAGTTAAATTAGTGTTCTTGCTCCTGCAAAGTCAAATTTGTGTCTTGATCAACAACAGACCTACAGTGAAGAAAATAAGTATTTGAACACCCTGCTATTTTGCAAGTTCTCCCACTTAGAAATCATGGAGGGGTCTGATTTTCATGGTAGGTGCATGTCCACTGTGTGAGAGATAATCTAAAAAGAAAAATCCAGTAATCACAATCTATGATTCTTTTAACAATTTATTCGTGTGATACAGCTGAAAATAAGTATTTGAACACCTGTCTATCAGCTAGAATTTTGACCCTCAAAGACCTGTTAGTCCGCCTTTAAAAGTCCTCCTCCACTCCACTGTATTATCCTGAATCAGATGTACCTGTGTGAGGTCGTTAGCTGCATAAAGACACCTGTCCACCCCATACAATCAGTAAGACCCAAACATTCAGCATGGCTAAGAGCAAAGAGCTGTCCAAAGACACCAGAGACAAAATTGTACAACTCCACAAGGCTGGAAAGGGCTACGGAGAAATTGCCAAGCAGCTTGGTGAAAAAAGGTCCACTGTTGGAGCAATCATTAGAAAATGGAAGAAGCTAAACATGACGGTCAGTCTCAATCAGAGTGGAGCCCCATGCAAGATATCACCTCATGGGGTCTCAATGATGCTAAGAAAGGTGAGGAATCAGCCCAGAACTACACGGCAGGACTTGGGTCAATGACCTGAAAAGAGCTGGGACCACCGTTTCCATGGTCACTGTTGGTAATACACTAAGACGTCATGGTTTGAAATCATGCATGGCACGGAAGGTTCCCCTGCTTTAACCAGCACATGTTAAGGCCCGTCTTAAGTTTGCCAATGACCATTTGGATGATCCAGAGGAGTCATGGGAGAAGGTTTTTGTGGTCAGATGAGACCAAAATGGACCTTTTTGGTCATAATTCCACTAAGCGTGTTTGGAGGAAGAAGAATGATGCGTACCATCCCAAGAACACCATCCCTACTGTGAAGCATGGGGGTGGTAGTATTTTTCTTTGGGGGTGTTTTTCTGCTCATCGGACAGGACGACTGTACTGTATTAAGGAGAGGATGACTGCAGCCATGTATTGTGAGATTTTGGGGAACAACCTCTTTCCCTCAGTCTGATCATTGAAGATGAGTCGTGGCTGGATCTTCCAACATGACAATGACCCAAAGCACACAGCCAGGAAAACCAAGGAGTGGCTTCGTAAGAAGCATATCAAGGTTCTGGAGTGGCCTAGCCTGTCTCCAGACCTAAATCCAATTGAAAATCTTTGGAGGGAGCTGAAACTCTGTGTTTCTCAGCGACAGCCCAGAAACCTGACTTGTCTAGAGAAGATCTGTGTGGAGGAGTGGGCCAAAATCCCTCCTGCAGTCTATGCAAACCTGGTGAAGAACTACAGGAAGCGTTTGACCTCTGTAATTGCAAACAAAGGCTACTCTACCAAATATTAACGTTGGTGTTCAAATACTTATTTTCAGCTGTATCACACGAATAAATTGTCTTCACTGTATATGGGTCCCCTGACCCAGTCAATTGAGTTGGTGTTGGCTGAGGGAAAGTAAAAGCATATTTTTCTCTTCAAGTGTTTTCAGGTGTTTTTTGATCAATTCACACAAGGCTGAAGTGTTGACCTGTTCTTGCCCTTTTTGGGCGAGGGGGAACATTTCGAGAGTGTCACCCTTTTCAAAATGCTGTCGCCAGAGGGAGATCCTTGAACAGAATCTGTTTATTTTGTCCGTGCATGAAACAAGGTTTTCATCTCGACCTTGCATTCGCGCATTGAGTTCATTCAGATATGCAAACGTATCTGCCATGTATGCAAGCCGCGCACACCATTCATCACTTGCAAGCAGCTTTACGTCATCTAACCTCTTCTCTTCAGTCAAAAATATTTTTAATTCCTCCCTCAATTCGTATACGCGGGGCAGAACTTTTCCCCGGGACAACCACCGGACCTCCATATGGAGCAATAAGGCCTTATGCTTCGCTCCCATCTCCTCACTCAAAATTACAAACAGTCGGCTTTTCAGGGGTCTAGTTTTAATCTAGTTCACCATGCTCACAACGTTATCCAAGTTGGCAAAGTTTTGGCAAGTGCCTCGCGATGTAAAAAGCAATGCGTGACTACAACATTAAGGTTCTCTCGAACTCTGCTCACGAAGCCTTTGATGCGCACGACCATCGCTGCAGCTCCATCAGTGCGCACACTTACAAAACTCAACTACTGAAGTCCTCCTTGTTCAAGGTACTCTGATGTGACCCGAAAGATTTCCTCTCCTGTGGTTTTATCGGCCATTGCTTTGCAAAAAAGGAAATTCTCGCGGATAGTCTCTTCATCCACAAAGCGCACGTTGGCCATTAGTTGCACATGGCCACTGATATCTGTGGATTCATCCAGTTGCAAAGCATATTTCTCACTACAACGTAGCTTCTCCAAAACCACACTCTCTATGTCCGCAGACATATCATAAATTCATCTCGATATGGTGTTATCTGAGAGGGGGACTTTAGCCACTTCTTTCTTTGCATCTGGGCCTAGAATGGCATTGACAATGGCTTTGCAGGCTGGTAATATTAATGTTTCCCCCACAGTGTGTGGCTTTCTTGATTTAGCCACAAGTTCAGCTACTAAATAGCTAGCATGGAGGGCTTTCTCGGACACCTTTGTGGCTTTCCTTATCAAAGTTGCCTGTTTCCCAGTGCTGTCACGCAAACAAACAAAATAGTCCGAAGGCTTATTTTGGAGGGATGGGTGTTTGGTTTGCAGGTGTCGCTTAAGCTTTCTAGAGACCATGGCACTGTTTGATAGCTTCCCCACATACTACGCACAACGAACATGGTGCAACAGGATCCCCAGTAAAGGAAAAACCAAATTACAGATACTTGTCACTGTACAGCCTTCAGCTCACCGTTTTTGCTTTCTTTTGAACCTCACTTGTTGCGGGCTCATCGACTGGATTGGTTGGGCACTTTGATCAGGAGTGGGTTATTTTCTTTTCAAATATGAATCCACGTTTGTGTTGCGTTACTCGCGTGTACATCAATCACTTCATCTGTAATTTGTTGTTTGCATATCTGTCAATTAATTGTGCTGCCTACAGCCACCAACAGGCATATGGGAGTATTTATGTTGCATACCACCAACAGTGCGACCACACACACTCGGCTCAGACTGGCTTACACAGAGTAGACCAATATATATATATATTTTACCAATGAAGTGAATTCGCATAATTTTTTCATGGCACACCTGTCCATCTCTCACGGCACAGCAGGCACAGTGGTTGAAAAACACTGGCCTAGGCTACTACGAGATAATAACTAATACAATAGCCTACCGGCAATTCACGGACATCCACGAAAATGAACAGCCCTTTAACGCAAATCGGAAGAAGCATCAATATCAACAAAGTTTGCTGCATTGCAAAAATAAAGCATTTCAGAAGCCTTTAAAAAAAGTAATAATAATTAAAAAATGTTAAAGGTGCCATGGCATGAAAATCTCACTTTATGAGGTTTTCTAACATAAATATGAGTTCCCCTAGCCTGCCTATGTTCCCCCAGTGGCTAAAACTTGCTTTCGGTTTAAAACGAGCACTAGGTGTTCTGCTCGCCTTTGAGAAAAACGGAGGCTCAAGCGTGCTGATTTGGAATGTGGTTTCCTATGTCGTCACACTGCAGTAAGCTCCTCTTACTCTGCCTGGCCCGCGCAGAGACTTGGCCCGCCAATGAGACACGACCGTGCGAGCGCCACATGTGTGCGTGTGTGTTTGTGAATACACACACTGTAATGTAAGTGTTTCTTGTCAGTTCTTTGACGTCTCTTGTATTTTCACAACGAGACTGTAGCGGGGGTTGAGAAGGAATTGGGGGAAAGGAACTTTGGCTTTGACTCCCTGAAGTACATGAACTGCGACATGCCGCCGGTTGCCACGAGGCACCACCGCCACGAAGCACCACCGCCCGGCAGCAGGCAGCCGGCAGCAAGCAGCGAGCGGTTCAGTGTACTTCAGATTGATGTGAAAGTGGAAGAACCAGAGACTTCGCAGAACCCGACAAAGTCGTTTGTGATTCATAATATCATCTGGAGGCGCAAACAGCTTTGGCCGTAATAATGTGTATTATATGATATAGATAGCTATGTTTTATATGATATTATTTAGATATAGAGCTCCAGGACTGTATGGGTTGTACGCTTCCTTGTTATTTGGATAACCCTTCTGCTTTTGGTGTTATGGCGCATAACACGTCGGACTCTCGTCTCTGGTATTTCTACAATTAGACTCGTAGTGGGGGTTATCTCAGCCATGGTTGAGAATGAACTGGGGAAAGGAACTTTGGCTTTGACTCTCTCAAGAACATGAACCATGACATGGAGGAGAAGGGGAATGTTGGCGGAGAATGTCTCCCGCTTGAGCCCCGCTTCCCGCTGCCGAGGGACCACCGCCTCGGAGCTGCAGGAGCTGGAGGTGCCTAAACGCTGCCCTGCAACAATCCTGTTATCCTCCTTGTCGCGGTTCAGTCTACTTCACGTTGATGTTGACGTGGAAGAACCAGGAATGTCGGAAACCCAACGCGGTCGTTTCAGATTCATAATATCGGCTCACACAGCTTTTGGCCATGATAATATATATTATATGATATAGATATCTATGTAGGCTATATGATATTATTTAGATATAGTGCTCCAGGAGGACTCCTGTGTGTTCTAGAATATTTACAGAACACGGCTAAACGCTGTGTGCGCCTCGCCATTGCGATACATCCACTGTAAACAGAACGCATGGTACCGTGGCTGCAAGCTCCTCAGGGCCACACCCCCACCCTCCTCCTGGACCCGCCTCGCTCCTCCTCATTTGCATTATAGCTACAGACACCAAAACAGCGCATTTGGGGGAAGCTCAATGTGCGACTGGCTCCGAGTGGCTTTAACTCTGCACCACGGCCAATACACAACATATTGTGTATTGGCTACAAAGCTGTCCGGAACAGTCATATCAGTGTTTCCCCTTGATTTCTTTTTTTTGCAGTGACGCTAACAATCCAGCAGCGGCGGTGTGCCTGCTGCTGGATGTATATAGGGGAAACACTGGTCATATACAATGCTGACTAAATGCATGATGGATATCCATCAAAACCATATTACCGCCATGCCAAGTCAATCCTGTAAAAATCTCAGATGAGCAATTATAGGTGTTTATAAACTACATTATATCACAGAAAATAAAAGAAAGAAATCAAAGATAAATCAATGACTAATATATAGATGTACTCTGAAGTTATTAACATATTCGTTTAGTTTTAATTCATGTCACCTGGGTCTTTAAGATGCACCCCTTTGTAACATATCGGGCCCTATCTTGCATCCGGCACAATTGACTTTCTCACTGGCGCATTTGTGTCGTTGCTAGTTTGCAACTGGCGTAGAGCGTTCTTTTCCCTCCTGCGCCATGCGTCAGTATATTAGGGAATGATCTTGCACCCAAAGGGGCAGTTCGGCGAAAGGAGGAGGCGTGTTCTGGCGCAAACGTTTCCTGGTGCTATTTTGCAGTTTCAGAAATCACTTCCAGGAAATACCTGGTTTAAAGTCAGTGGCGTGTAGTTCAGATGCTATTTTAAGGGCGCATGCATAATGTTGCTTGTGCACCTCGCGCATACACTTTGCTTCTCTCATCTCCCTTGCTACACATTCTTGATTAATTATTTGGGAAAGAACAGCTGAGACAGCGGTAATAAGTTGTACTTTTAAATCACTGCATCTGCAAACACCGTATAGCAAACACATATTTTCTTGACACAGACATTGTGTACATGCCAATAACTTTTAGGATTGATAAGTATTTGATTGTGGGAAAACATTGTTTTACCGCGAGTGAGTGTTAAAAAGAATGAATGAATGCGGGCGTGTGTATGTGTATGTGAAAAATAATTAATGAATGCGGGTACACGTGTGTGCGTCCATCTGTTTAAATGCACGCAAACTAAACACGCAATGCATAATACAGTCCATGGCAATGTATATTAACGGGGGGACGCATGCATATTAGGAACACAAGTGAATAACGATAATGCATACATTAGTGATAAGAAACAATGTTTATAATGTATTGCGTATATCATTAAATAGAACCACAGTTACCGCATATCATACGTGTGTTAAGTTTTCTTTGCCGAAATTTATTTGAGGACTTTATTTGAGGAATGGAAAACCATTCCATGTGTAAATTAGGCCATATTATTTGGCCATAAACTGAGCCATTTTAAGTTTGAAATTCATGTGCATCTGTCTCATCGGAGACTGCAGACCTGCTGTCAAAATATCAACTCGTCAGATTCAAATGCGCTCATGGCTCTCAAAGGGGATGGGAGCTGGCACTCTCATTGGTTTATTGCACGTTACGCCCAAACCATACCTACCTACCGCCGGGCGCAAGAGGCATTTTTGCTCCGGTAAACTAGCAACATCGCCATAGAACCGCCCACAAAGGTAGTTACGCTAGGCGCTTCTCACTTGCGTTTCAGACCGTTAAAATAGGGCCCATTGTGTGTTTGTTTCAGATGGCGTCTCTGTCTGTGACTAACTGGCCCAAACCCATTCCTCTGATTCCCTGTCTCTCCTGGTCGACTGCATCGAGTGTCTTCACCACGGTAATGATTACAGGCTATTGTGTGGCTCTAGATCTTTGGGTTTTTCTGGCAATCTGGTTTTTAATCTTTAGGACAAAATTGTTTGTTGTTGCTTAATAATAACACAAATTAAAAATGGCAAATGAGATATATTTTATTATTCTACATAAATTAGGGATGCATATTTCAGGAAATCTTGATGGATTTTCTCTTCATCGTTGGGCAGAATTGTCACACACAGCGGCCTGTTCTCAGTCGTTTCCGAGTTCCAAAAAAATCACCTATGCAAGTGGCATGGTATGATGCGTGCATTTAACTTTCTTTGATCATCTTAAATGGTTTTGAAATTAAGAATACAGTCACCCACTTAAAATACATTGTATAACTTATTTTCCTTCTAGTAGCCAACCAATGCCCAGGTAAAACTCATGCAGCCCCCCATCCTTTAGGACTCAACTAGTAGTTTCACGGCTATGCTAATGATCCTCACAGCTTAAATAACCTCAGGGCCTGTTTAGACCACATTAAATGCTGGATGCTTTCCCAAATTGATTGTCAACAACTTGTTGATTGTTATCTGCCGCTTTGCATAGTGCACTGTCCCATTAAAATGTAAAAAAGGACTCTTCCAATCAGTACCCAGTTGATGTTAATGTAGTGCTAAATTACAAAGAGATTTTGCTGAATACATCATCTAAAATAATCCTCTGCAAGATAAAGTGATCAGATCTGGCCTCCAGATGGTCAGTGTCGGCCCCTCTGCGAGGGTGAAGGACTAGAGTAGAGAAAGGAGGCGTGGCAGACAGAACCGTGACACAGGGTTATTTGAAACAATTAATTAAATATGTGTGAGAGGTCATTCCTCGTCCCAGTGGAGGTGGTATACAGTATATGAAAGAGGGCATTCAATTATACTACAATGATCAATTAGGAGGCCGAAGCCCAAAATAAGTGATGCAATGGGTGACTGAGTCACCCATTACATTTACAAGTAAGCTATACCTTGGGGTCTCTTATATATCAAAGGGGGTCTTAAAGGATGCATACGCATCAACCTGTGGCTCCAGCCCTACAGGAAATGCCTCAGCAAGTGCTCCATCTCGTTCCACCTCACCCAGCGGCTCGCTTGCAAGATTTTGGCCTGAAGTTCTTCCCAGACCTACAGCTTAGCCATGCAACATGCATATCAGAGAATCAGGCCTCTCTTTTAGACAAAAAGTTATCAGAGAAATACACAATAACTTTTTGTTATCTCATAAGCGGCGTGGTGGCCCCAGGCCAGCTGTGTCTACACACCTTAAGCCACAAATGTACACCTCCATCCCACAAAAAATGTGGACTAGAAACTAACCTCTGTCTTATGTACATTTACTGTACTGTTTGAGGTCATGCACCTTTTCCGGCCTTTACGAGATAACTAGGGATGCTAAAATGTTTACACACATTTCCCGGGGTCCCGAGAACGACATATCCGAGATTTGGAGTTCTAGTAATTTTTTTCCCAAATGGACTGTCATTTGGACAAAGCCCCTCAGAAGTGTTGCCTGCAAGACCTAATGGTTCCGAATGTGGTGGAAAAACAGTTTTTGAGATAGGAAGGTCCTACCACCCTGAAATTTCAATACCTTATTCTCGGGCCTAACTGGGACCCCCGCACCGAAATTTGGCCCGGTCGGACCCCGAGGGCAGGCCCCCCCTTCCTGCCCTCTCTTTGGGTCCGCCCGGGCCAAGTTTCGGTGCATTTCGGTAAGTTAATGTGTATGTCTCTCATAACTTTTTGTCATTATTAAAGAGAGGCCTGATTCCCAGATATGCTGGATGACTAGGGTGTAGGTCTGGGAAGAACTTCAGCCCAAAATCTTGAAAGCGAGTCGCTGGGTGAGGTGCAACGAGATGTCATTTTCTGTAGGGCTGGAGCCACAGGTTGATGCGTATATGTCCTTTGAGACCTCCTTTGATATATAAGAGACCTCAAAGTTTAGCTTACTCAGTAACCTTTTGCATCACTTCCTTTAGTGCTTCGGCCTTCTAATTGATCATTGTATAATTGAATGCCCTATATGATACCACCACCACTGGGACGTGCAACAATTCTCCAAATCCAAATGGGGAGGGGCAGGGGGGTGGTGCTTATGGACAGTAGGGGTGTACACTAGACATAAATAGGAAGCAAACTCAGAAGGAGGACTGACCTCTCACACATATTTAATTAATTGTTTCAAATAACCCTGCCTCGTTAAATCAATGAGCTTGGTATTTTGCTTTCAAAATAGGTGATAGACAAAGTCTAAACTGCAGAAAATAAAAACGTCCAATGTGCCTTTTAAGGATACCTTGGAATATCCGTCTATTTTTTAACCATCGGACCCTAGTTTACGACAAAAACAACACAATTGACGGCAGCTCCTTTGCCGCATGGTTTTTAGCATATTATGTCTATGGTTTTTAGAGCCATGTAAGGATTAGAGGGGGCAGTCGATAACAACCATCATAGCAACCATGACATTCAAGTGACGTAAACGCAGCCCCATTGGAAAAAAATAGAATACATACCCTACACACTCTGGAGATTAATTATATTTAAATTATTATGACAATGGAGCCTTAATTTCCATGGGTTTACATTTCGTTCTGTGTAGCATGGAAAAATCTGAGAAACACTCCCATTCAGAATGCATTGGTTTACATTTCGATATTTGGAGCACCGTTATATTTATTTATTTATTTATTTTCAGAGGAGGTGCTGCAAAATTTTCTGCAATCATCCAAAATCCAATGGAAAACCTGTTGGCTTGTTGTCAAGGGAACCCAGGGCGACGCTCACTTCCGGGTTGGCCAACATACGTAATCCCGCCACCCGTATTTGCGATATTTTCAATAAAACGTAATCATGGACAAAATACGTTTTTCAGACAAACGTAATTGAGAATACCGAATAGTTCTCTGGGAACGTAATTTTGATGAGATAGGGTTGCTCTGTCAGTTGTCAAACAAAGCGGACGGACGTGGTCTCTATAGCAACGACCCAACACTGATCAAAGATTTCACTGTAAAATCGCCGTTAATGTGCAGCCATCGGGTCTTCCATTAGCCAATGGGGTGAATGCTCATAGCTTTATGCATTGCCGTGGGGGGATTACATTGTAATGAGAGGAAAACCCCCTGCGTCGAAAAAAGCAGCACAAGGTCCTCCGTTAGCCAATGGGATGAATGCTCATAGCGTCTCTATGTGCAGCCATTGGGTCACCCGTTAGCCAATGGGATGAATGTTCATAGCTTCATATATTGCCGTGGAGAGATTACATTGTAACGAGTTTAAAACCCCATGCGTCGAAAAGAGAAGCACAAGGGTACCCTTTTGCGTCAGAAGCGGAAGCCAAAGTCACTGACGTTTTGGATAAAATGGACTTGACCACGAGTTTTGTGCAAATACGATTATGTGATAAATGAGACGCAGTTATTTCTATACTTCTCTGGTATCCCCGGTGACAAAAACATACTGTAGGCTACCAGAGATTGAATGTTTTTGTGTTGCTATGCAGGCTACAGTGTCTCACCTTCACGTAATACTATAAACCAAACTGTTTACAACAATAGAACATTTTAAATTAAGCTATTCTCTTTGGTTTCAGGGTGTTTTGAGTAAAGCTGTGAATTGGCGAGAACTGGATAGGCAGTATGCAATTAACTCAGTTTATGAAGAGGAAATTAGTAAGCTTCTTGAATACTGTGGGGTAAGTTGTACATTTTATATCTCAATGAAAATTAAAAAAATACTAAATACATTATTTAGAAAGTAAATTCCTCGTGGACAAATGAGATCAACAAAAAAAAAAGTTAATGTTATATGTGTTTCTATTAGGTGGATTCTTTTAAAAGGGCCCAGGATCTAGTAAAGATCTCCCAGGACAGTTTGAGTTCACTCGACCATCTGGTGTCTTTCAGTAGAGATGGAGAAGAAACAATCCGTTATCCCAGATATAGAGTGGGGATAAGTGGGGAATCGGATGGAAACAGTTCTGAAGATGCACTGGAAAAAATTGTATCAAACAATAGGAGACATTGCTTTGACACTCTTCCAAGGTATTTGAATTGCAAATGTAAAAATAAATAAGTATATGTTGATTTAACATTAATGACATTAAATACATTAAATACTGATGTTGATGGCTCATGCTTCCTTTTCATAGGCAAGCTAACGATGCTGTACCTACTAACAGCAAGGACTCTGCAACCAACTATCAACCATTCTCACAATGGGAGTCTCTTCGTTTTATGAAGGGAGTAATGGATGAATGTACACACATGGCTAACTTTCCACGTAAGTATTTTTCCACACAAGCTGGTAGATGTTAAGGATTTTTGGAACTAGCCAGCCTGGCTAGTCCACCATCATTAAACCAGCATAGCTGAATTGTTACATTGTAGTTGCGATGAACTTTCTCTAGTTGGTTACTGCGTGCCGTCTCAGATGGCATGCAGTATTTATCTAGTCGCAGGAACAGCCAGTTACAAATAAATTGTAAAAAGACACACCATGTGAAGTAATTTTTTCGTTTTGGCAAGTAGCAGTGTGGGATAGGTGGGATAATGTATAGAAAGTCGCCGGTCATTATCGAAAATAAGCCCCTTCCAGGATTTCGTGATTTTGTGATTTGCAACTTCAACGCAACATACAGCAATCACCGCAAATTGAGTGCGGTGTCCCAATTTTAACCAACCACCGCAACTATCCCACAAACTTGACCAATCAGTGGAGTCGTCTTGAACTGACGTCGACAAACTACCTTCCGCCTTACCGTGCGTTCACACCAAACGCGAAATTTGTCGCCCGTTCGCGTTGTCGCCGAAGTTTTGTCGCGCCACACATCATAATCTGTCGCTGTGCAAGTTTTGTCGAATCTGTCGCGCCACCGGTACGCCCGATCTCGTCTTGATCTCGGAAGTTAAGCAGGGTCGGGCCTGGTTAGTAATTGGATGGGAGACCGCCTAGGAAAACCAGTTGCTGTATGCTATGAGTGCTCTGCGTCTGCGAGATACCGTCCCCAGCTATGGGTAAATAGTGGGTAGATGGGACCCAGCCTTGAAAGGCAACCCATCTAGGAGAAGGCTACTTCAAACAATAAACCAAAGATGTTGCTCGCGTCTCGACATAGAGAGAGAGAGAGCGCCACAACTTGACTCCAGGTCCTCCATTTCACAACCATGTCCGACATTGCATGTCTTTACCTTTTTAAAGACAAAAGCATTTAAAGACAAGTTCTTAAAGACAAGCATTGCATGTCTTTAGCTTGAGCGGGAAGTGAACGCTACGTCACTCAATGAAGTGAACGCTGATTGGCTGTAATCACGTGTCATCACGCGAAATTCGCGTCAAAGTTGAAAAATTTGAACTCGAGCGAATCTGTCGCGCCACAAATCCACGTGAACGCGCTCGCCAGAAGACGGCGAAAGTGTGGCGCGATAAATCAACATTTGTCGCCAGTTTTCTCTCGCGAAAATCTCGCCCGATACGCGTCTCTACGTTTACTTTGTATGGGATCTTGTCGCCCCGTCGCGTTTGGTGTGAACGCACGGTGTTTACTACTTCAAGCATTCATGCAGCGTGTGCGCGTCCATAGTTTCACACTTGCAGAGAGTTGGGTCTGTCTGCGTCCTGCAAGACGGAGGCGTAACTTGTAGGAGGAGGCGTAACTTGTAGTCGGAGGAGGCGTAACTTGCAGTAGGAGGTGTCACACCAAATTTGTACCGGGTGCCAAATT
>OLKM01002469.1:44864-67819 GCA_900291075.1 Melanogrammus aeglefinus
GTCATTCGACGCGATCGTCCGCGGTCATCTGTTGCTAGGCAGGTTTGAATGGATTACGTAACCCGGGACAAATTTGGCACCCGGTACAAATTTGGTGTGACAGAGGCGTAACATGTAGTCGGAGGCGTAACTTGTAGTCGGAGGCGTGTCTAGTACTTTTCTAAATCGCGGAAGTGATCTGTATGTAGCATTGGTGCGTTGGTACATAAATGACCGGTAATAAATGACTGGTAAATTTACTTACCGTCATGAAAATCGGAAGACCCGACTTCAATTAAGCTCTCGTGTGAACCATGATTTACAACGCTTTTTGTTTACCGCGAAAAGAGAAAGATCTCGCGTGGACCGCGATTTAGAAAAGAAGAAGTTACGCCTCCTAGTGCAAGTTACGCCTCCGTCTTGCAGGACGCAGACAGATACTATAGAGTGGCGAAATCACGCCCCTTCCGGTAGGGCTCATGGGACCTATGAAATCGAAAAATATGAATGGGAGTCAATGGAGAGAAAATAATTATCTTCTGGTCCCAGTCTTTATATGCCCTGGATTACACATATGTTGTTTGTGGATTTAAATGATAATTTTTCATGCAAAGAAAACTAAAAAATTTCGTGAAGAAGTTTGATAATTTTAGGTTTTATGTGAGGCCGCTTTGTGAACTACAGCTCTTCGCTGCTCTCGACGCATATGATATACGTCACCACACCCGCACTTGGAACTCGGCACAGAGATGGCGATCTCTCTGCTCCACTTCACCACTTTTTTTCAAGGCGAGGATAAAAGCATAGAAAGGAACAAAACACACCGGCATCTTGATCTAATTGATTGGCACTGAATCGCTGTGAGGATGATTGAGTCTGATGACGTGACGTCACATTTGCGACATCAGGCGATATGTAGTCTTTCTCGTTGTGTTTTCTCTACAGCCTTCATCTGAACAATTGTACAATAAACGGTCGAAGTCTTTGCATGAAAAATTATCATTTAAATCCACAAACAACATATGTGTAATCCAGGGCATATAAAGACTGGGACCAGAAGATAATTATTTTCTCTCCATTGACTCCCATTCATATTTTTTGATGTCATAGGTCCCATGAGCCCTACCGGAAGAGGCGTGACTTCGCCACTCTATTGCTTGCAGACCGTAATAACTGCGAAAGATTGTGAAAAGGGGTCGGCTTAGCTCAGGAGGTAGAGCAGTTGTCTTGTAACCGAAAGGTTGCTAGTCCCATCCCCAGCTCAGAGCAAGACTCTTAACCTTAAACTGCTCCTGAAGAGCTGGCTGTCGCCGTGCATGGTTGACTGCCGTTGATGTGTCAATGTGTGTATTAACTGATGTAAGTCGCTTTGGATAAAAGCGTCTGCTAAATGACCTAAAATGCAGTAAGTGAGTTTGGGTTAGGTTAAGGCTAACCCTTCTCATAAACTGAAGCAGCACACAACTGTCACAGGGAGCAGATATGCAGTCGTTGCAAAGAGTTTTCCTGCTTGCTCAGATAATTTCTCTGCTTGCGCGGTTAGCTTGCGCGGTTAGTGGAACCAAGCATGGCCATTATATCCCTACCTTGTATTGGCTACAGCCCCCATAAAGCAGACCTTACACTCAGTTATTTTGTATTTGAGGTCAGTGAGTTGTTGTTTTTATTTTTTTTCCAAAGTCACTTTTTTATTTCCATTACATTTTATTTTTCATTAAAAAAAACCCACAACAGGTAGAACACGCGTCCGACATGCATAAGTATTGCTATTATTTTGTGAATTTCATATAACTAGTGTTTTAGATTTTTTGGTGAAACCGCACAAGTCTTGTGCATTTCGGCCGACCGTCCAGACTGAGCCGGCGAATCCGGTGCCCGAAACCGCACATTTCTGAAACCACCCTCGGAGGTGGTTTCAAATCTATCCGCACCTATGCGGTTTCGTGTAGGATTTGTGTGGACGCCTGAAACGCAAACGATGACGTCATTAGCCCCCCCACCAGCTGGGGAACGTCAGAGTTGCGTTTAATTTTTTATTGATTATTTTATTCGTTGTCTTTTTGTAGCTTTAAATAAAGCCCTTTGATCAATTTAATTACTAACTGTACATTAAAAAGTATTTCTGCTCAATTTAAAAGGTTGAATCTCTTTGTGACTGAATGTTTGTATACAGCACGCAGGCTGTGCGCAGGCTTGATGCGCTCCACTTTTTTCTGTGCAGAACCAGCGCCTTGAATATTTACCACAGCGTTTCCACAGCTCGATGCAATTTCGCAATGACTCCATCTTTACAGAGATATTCCTGAAACGCATAAAATGAAACCGGATACACTTTTATAGAAGGACTAGCCTTTTTATTTTTAAATCCACGTTTGGATGTACATTTTTTTCTTTCATTCTCCACTGCTTAGAGAAAGAACCCTATTCATTGACGAAGGCTGCGTAAAAAAAATTGAGCTCTTAATTTCTGGCCATGATATGCTGCTGTCTGAACCAAACGCCTTAACCAACATACTAGTTTGGGGGCCTACGACTAGAGCTTAATGTTGAGTGGTTCTGATGTCTCTATCCCACTAATGTTGGGCCAGTGACACATATCAAACACACATCACATATTGGGGAATTCAGAACGATAACGTAAGTGATAATTTTGCTCTCTTCACTCTAATTAATTAATGGTAGTTCATCTTTAAAAATCATTATTCAGTCTACCTCGTACACTTTTTAGTTCCTGATCACAGAAGCTTAATGACGAAGCCAGAGTAATTAAATCTTTCTAGACCAATTGTAGATACATCTCACTACTGCCAGGAGAAGATGGGCTTCTCAATGAAATTTGAGAGCGATGCTACGCACGCGTAAAAATGTTTTTCTAACATGCCTTCATTTTCTTTTTTCATCAAGCATCATGCCCACTAGATCTTTAGGTTTGTTTCATATTTTGTTCTCTACTCAATCAATTTGCTTAAGTATTTAGCCTTACCAGTCAGCCTCAGAGTAAGACTTACATTGCTCTTGCAAGTCGCAAAAGTTTATCAATTTGAGAGCATGTATCGCCTATTTTGCTCTTCTTTAATGAAAGAAGAATATCTGATAAGACATTTTGATTTCCATCAACACAGAATCCAGAATCGTATTAGTCTTACTATATTCAAAATATTTCCAGATCAGCCATAATTATGTCCCATAAATGATTAAAGGCATGATGTAGCTGTTTTCAGCCTACCTATGATATGTGATACGTACCTTAAATGCGCTATTCATTAATTAATAAGTTCAATATTTTTTGTTACATAAAAAGGTAAAAAACCCAGCTATTAATGCATCCTTGTAAAACTGGAATTTGATATAATTGGGAAATTATTACTTTTGATCTGAATATCCCAATTGCCAGAAAATGGGTCTTTCTTGGCAGCTTGAAGGGTAGCATTCTGCAGCGTACCGTGTAGCCCCAATGTTTCTCCACACACACAGATAATAATTAGATATTAAATGTTATAGTAAATTTCTCCCATAAAGGGTAAAATGTTTCTGAAGTTTTTGTTACTACAATGACATTGCCCAGAACAGGGAAGGATTTTTAACCTTCCTCTTTTGAAACTTTCCCTCCAGTCCCTGTAGATCCCAGTCTTATTATTGTGGTTCAAGCGGAGGAGGACGCCTATATACCTCGTACCGGAGTCCTCAGTCTACAGCAGATATGGCCTGGATGTGAAGTCAGATACATTAAGGGAGGACATATCGGCGCGTATCTATTCAAACAGAACCATTTCAGGTAAACCTCTTGTGGAGGGACTTGTGCAGCTGTGTAATCTGTGGACAACAATAATAATGAAATGGAAATATAGCCAAAATCTATCATTCTATTATCAATATGTACATTTAAAGGCTGAATATTTAGCGTTGTGTATTCTGAAGGTGATTAGAATATAGATTAAATCAAAAACTCCCTTTGTCTTTCAGAAAAGCCATCTATGATGCCTTTGACAGATTCCAACAGAAATACTCAAACCATTAATAGCAAGGACAGCCATGGATACCTTTTTCCAAGAACAAACCAAAGACTTGAATGAAATACTACACTGAACTGAAAACATTTGCCTATACTCCTTGAGGGACATTATGTAGTTCAACAATTATGATTTTCTTATTAAACATAATCTATGTACACAACCGTTTGAAGTATCAGTTTAAGCTTCAAACTGGTTGAAATAAACTTGCCTACTATTATTATTAACTTAATTGGAATTCGATGCATGAATACATGGCGGTTCTATTAAATGTACCATGGCATGCTACTTTATGGATGCTTTAATATAGATATTAGTGGGTCCCAAAGACAGTATTTGAAGACGTACCCGAAATTCAGCCATGGTGCAGAATTACAGCCACTACGAGCCAGTCGCACTTTGAACTTTTCCCCAAACGCGCCGTTTCGGTGTCTGTAGCTTTAATGCAAATGAGGAGGACAGAGGAGGGTGGGGGTGTGTGGCCCTGAGCAGCTTGCGGCCAAGGTACCATGCGCTCTGTTTACAGTGGATGTATCGCAATGGCGAGGCGCACACAGCCTTTGGCCATGTTCTGTAAATATTCTAGATCGTATTCATCATATTATACATAGATATCTATATCATATAATATATATTATCACGGCCGAATGCTGTGTGTGCTTCCAGATGATATTATGAATCTCGACTTCCCCTTTCTCCTCCATGTCGTGGTTCATGTACTTCAGGGAGCCCGAGCCCAAGTTCCTTTCCCATGGTTGAGAAATTCCTTCTCAACCATGGCTGAGATAACCCCAACTAGCGGGAGACATTTGATGCCAACAATCCCTTTCTCCTCCATGTCGTGGTTCATGTACTTCAGTGAGTAAAAGCCAAAAATCCTTTCCCCCAATTCCTTCTCATCCATGGCTGAGATAACCCCCACTACGACTCTCATTGTGGAAACACCAGAGACGAGTGTCCGACGTGTTATGCTCCTTAACAGCAGAATGGTTGTCCAAGTAAAAAAAGAAGTGTACAACACTTGCGTTACAGTGTGTGTAAACTAATCACACACACATACACACACACACACACACACACACAAAAACACACACACACTGGCAAGGCAGAGAAAGGGGAGGTGGCATCTCCCTTTATGAAGATAAACGGGGAAAATTCCAAAACGGCGCGGCGAGTACCTCACAATTCAATTCAATTAGATTCTTTAGGTCTTGATTAGATTCGATATTGATTTGATTTGATATTGATCCAATTGCTTCGATATCGATTCAATAATATGTGCAGATTACAAAAATACCTAAATATTATTTAGATTTTACCATTTCAAAATGAATTAACCATTGTGCTTTAACTACCAAAAAGGGAATACACCATTGTATAGTATTGTTCCTGAGCTAAACTTGCAGCATAAAAGTAATAATGATAACATGGACAAATGTAAAAGGGCATGTATATTTAGGCATACTCGCTTCTAGATTACAATGACTGAATGTGCTTTTTTTCTTTCTTTCTTTTTTTAATGGAAATAATCTATTTCAAAAAAATTCTTAATCGAGAACAAATAAATTGCAGTGCACTGATGAATCGATATTTTTACCCAGCCCTACGTCTGAGCTTTGTTTTTTCAAAGGCGGAGCAGAATGCCTAGCGCTCATTTTACACCCAACAAAATTTCTAGCTACTGGGGGAGCATAAGTAGGTGAGGGGAACTCATATTAATGTTAGAAAACAGCAGAAAGTGAAATTCTCATGCCATGGGATCTTTAAAATTATATTTTGTGTGTAGAGCTTTTCAGGATATTTCAGTGAGGCACGCCCCCTTTTAACCTCTCCCATTCGGGCTACTGAGAGTCCACTGAGTTCAGCGAGGGTAACCGTATGACTCGACAAACAGCTGGCTGCGCCCGTAGTGAGATGTATTTTCTTTGTATTTGTGCCATTTTGGTCGTATTAGTCCCTTCAGAATGCGCTGTTTCGGGTATCTGTAGCTTTAATGCAAGTAACCTGCTGCCCATTGACCAATGAGCTGTCAGAGTGAACCACAGTGTGGAGGAGTAGTGATTGTTGCTGTTTGCGCACTCCTGGAGCTCTCTAGAGTGGCGAAGTTACGCCCCTTCCGGTAGAGCCCATGGAACCTATGAGATAGAAAAATATGGCTGGGTTTCAATGGAGAGAAAGTAATTATCTTCTGGTCCTCGTCTTTATGTGCCCTGGATTACACATACGTTGTTAGGGGATTTAATGATAGAGGAAACTTTCCCCATCTCTGGCTGGCCTGGCCAGTATTTATACATGTGCCCAGTCATCTTCACTCCAGTGGAGCGGATTTGTTAAACTCCAGGAAAGAGCATGCCTTGCCCCAAAAAAGGCAGACATGATAATTTTTCTTCAGAACTGTTGAAGACTGCCCAAATAATACTTCATTGTACAGTTTTGTAGTTATTCAATAAATATGATAATAATTTGAATACTTTGAAACTGTTTTAGTGTAAAATCATTTGGACTGGCAAGAGTCATGATGCAACTGATTCCTTCTGTAGAATGTTGGTGTATTTTAGTGTCTCTCTTATTGTTCACATTTCTAGTCTAGGAACAGGCCAGGGCCTCTCATACTGATACAAGGTGTTATCCCCAACATTCTGCCATTGTTATGTGTCAGGGTAGGTCGAACCAACCTGGCCCTCCGGGACATAGCCAGGGCCAGATACCTTATCAAGGGAGAGTGCGTCTGTTCACGTGTTATTCATCTATCCCTTTTTTGTATTATACTCGCCCCAACCCTTTGGTTCGATGAGTAGAGGGTTTCGACAGCCAAGGAACAAGTCATCGACCACCGGGTCCACTATAGATTATTCAACCTAAGTCTGTATCTCGCTGTACATCCTGGAATAAACCATCTATTCAACCCTCTAATCCAACCTGTCAAGCGGCTTTGATTTCGACTTCAAGAATTACTACTACGACTGAAAATACACAACGCAGAGTCTGTCCGAACAGTTTAGAAATAAGCTGAAATCTAACATTTGTTGCCGTGACACCGTCTTGAAGAGAGAGGAGTGAGAAGACGTTTGCCTCTGAAGATTGCCCTGTGACAGAGAAGAGCGCGCGCCCTGCCTGGGAGGACGTCTCAACGCCTGCCCTGCCGAGGGACCCGCATCCACAACGCGGCTGAACCAGCGCATCTCTATGCACCACGTGGGAATCAACGGTGACTGAATCTCATTCCACACTCTCGACCAAAGAGAAAAGAACAAGAAAGTAATCTTAAAATAAATCTACACACACATAACTGTGATTATTATTATTTGTTTTACTATTAGGCTGCACTACATTTGCTGAGTAATGAAGTTGTGTCATTAAGAGCTTGACGAAGTGAGGACCTGTATTAGTGATTAAGAGTTTGTGTAATAATCACTGAATATACGCCATATGAAACTATTGTTTGTTCCTTTGGTCTGGGTTTGAGTCCTAGAATATTGATTAAGGCCTTTGGTCTGGGTTTGAGTCCTAGAATATTGTTTGTTTGAGCTGGGATTGAGTCCTAGAATATTGATTAAGGCCTTTGGTCTGGGTTTGAGTCCTAGAATTGTTGAATACGGCCTTTGAGCTGGGATTGAGTCCTAGAATATTGATTAAGGCCTTTGGTCTGGGTTTGAGTCCTAGAATATGTTGTTAAGGCCTTTGGTCTGGGTTTGAGTCCTAGAATTGTTGAATAATATTGATTAAGGCCTTTGGTCTGGGTTTGAGTCCTAGAATATTGATTAAGGCCTTTGGTCTGGGTTTGAGTCCTGGATTATGTTGTTAAGGCCTTTGGTCTGGGTTTGAGTCCTAGAATATTGTAATAGCATGTCATTCAAGTGATTTGTTCATCTTTGCTAGTTTGTCAATGTTGATACGTGTCCTGAATATAACTTAAGACGTCTGGTTTGCTCAGGGCTTTTGTTTTACGACTTGTTGGACAAGGAGTGAAACCGTATTTGTATTGAATTCACTGGTGAGGTTACATGAATCGCTAGAGTTTTTGTTTGTGCTATGTTGTTTTGATCCCCGCCGAGGAATCACATATATTGTTTTAATCGAAGAAGGGAAAAGTGTGCCATCATCTGTTGTTGGCATACCGAGCTCAGAGGGAGGCGTCTATTTGTTTCTTTCTAAGCAGTGATTGGTCGCTAGGTTTAGTTACTTTACAGATAGAAAAAGATAAAAAAAATGCCGAAAGGTAAAGGCAGGAAGAAGGAAGAGGGGGAGGAAAAAGATAGCAATCAAAGTCCCAATGCATCCGAACGAAAAGAACAAGATTCTTTTGAAGTGGAGGTTAGAGAGATTGATATTTATTCAATTAGTGAGACTCTGTCTAGATTCTTCAACGACAGACATGATTTGCAAGGAATCGAAAATAAACTTCGCATAACATATGAGATAACGATGGACCCCCAAACTAAACGCTGGCCAAAGGAATCGATCTGGAAGGTTTTCAAAGACTGGGTCAAGAAGACTAGACGAAGTGAACCAGTTGGGTTGTTACTATTGTCTCAGTGTAAGCGCTACTTTATCAAGCATGTCAGCAACAAAAAGAGAGATGAATTGGAAAAGACAATTGCTCACTATGAAGATGCTCTGGAAAAGACAAGAGAGCAAATCAAACTGCTTGCCGATGAAATTCGTTTGTTAAAGGATGAATTGACTCGGGAGAGAGACCTACACCAGACGCTAGTCAGAGAAGGACTGATAGCGGCCCGCCCCCTCGACTCAGGGCCCCAAAGGGGGGGTGACCAAGGAAACGGAGGAGGAGTTTTGGGAGTCTATGGTCGCATGTACCCCACACTGCCATCGTGTGGCCCAGATGGGGAATACATCTCCCCGATGCAGCCATCGTCGCCACCTGGTGGTTTACAGGAGTCAAGACACAGTGTTCTCTCAGCCGTCAACAGCTTTGTAGGCGAGTACCCGGTCATCTGCAGTACCCCCCACGTGCCACGGAAGGGAAATCCATCTGCCCCACCTGACTATGCTAATCATGATGCGATCCAGATCCCACAGCAATTTCCCCCTGTTCAACACACTCTGTGTGTTTCACAACAATTTCCCCAATTCTCCCCTGTCACACCACATTCCTCCATCCCACAACAATTTCTGCATCCGAACCCCCCAATACAACAATTCTCCCAGGTGAGGCCTGGAGCAGTGACTAAGAATGAATCACGCATTGGAGGATTTGATGACAACATACAACCGCACTGCAGCGTGATGTGAGGCGCAATCACACCACATATCAAGACCACATCCAAGGAAGAGGAGAGTGAAGAAGACAAAGAAAGAGAGCGTCTTCGCAAGTCTGCCCACAAGAGGGCAGTGAGCATTGCCTGTCTGAACAAGGTTGATGAGAAAGACGAAATAGGTAACCTCAGGCCCTTGAAGAAGATAGAAAGCGCTGAGGGACGCACAATCCTCTATGAACCCTCCAGCCCGAAGAACATCGAAAAATGGAGTGCGGAGATCGACCACCCAAAGAGAGCAGGCCTACAGCCATGGATGAAACTGAAACAACTGATGCTTCTGTACGAACTCCACCCCTACGATGGGCTTGCTATTTTGTTCAAACACCTGAGCAGCACTGAGCGCATCCAGATTCGATACGAGGGTGGAAGATGCCCTTGGAGAAGACGGAATGAGACCAGAGAAGGGATGGGAGGCCATAAAGGCGTGGATCCAAAAGCACTCCAAGGCACAGGTCAACTGGACAACAATCACACGTTGTTTGCAGAAAGAAGACGAGAGTCTGGACCAGTTCAACGAGCGCTTCTTCGAATGTTATTTGCTGCACTCAGGCCAAACTGAATGTGATATGGACACCATCGACCAGTCACAGGACTTGCCTTTGAAGACCATGTACCTCCAGCAGGTACTGCCGGAGATCCGAAGGGGAGTAAAGACAAGGTTTCCCGGCTGGGACAACCGAAGCAGCACAATGGCAGAGATCAAGGAATTCGGAGAAAAGGTGGATCGAGATGAAGAAGTCAGGAATTCGATTTCTGGCGGACGAGGAGAAGGGAATGGCAAGGGAACGAGAAAGATTCCCCCAGCCCAACAGAAATAGAGAACGATTCCTCCCGCCAGACAGACAGAAAGAACTTCGACCATGCCACAACTGTGGACAAAGTGGACACTGGCAAAGAGAATGTGAAGCCCCTCGAAAGGGGTACCGTGAGCGCCCCAACGAGAAACCAGGGAACGAAAACCGCTCAGACAAAATGAAGGAACTATGGAAGAAATTACAGTCGGAGAGTGGTGAAGAACTCAAGCCGCATATACGATTCAATGACGGAAACCAACAATAACCATGGAACCAAGTGAAGTCAGTGGAGTCCTCCAGGTGTCAAGCAATATCCACTCAACAGAGCTGCCGTGGATGGACTGAGACCAATCATAAAAGACTTGAATGACCAGGGAATCATCTACAAGACTCAATCAATCAAACCATGAGGGGCCATACCAAATTCTATTAGTTACTCGATCCGCTGTTTGTGTAGCTAAGAAGACGAAGTGGATACATGCAAGCCACTGCAAATTAGTTGATTCACCAACTTGGAATGACACTCGTTAGATTTGGCACGCAAATTGACTGATATGGGGTGAAGAGTAGGGAGTGTTTGAGTGTTTGTTATTTTCATTTCTTTATTTCTTTGAGTGTTTGTTATTTTCTTTCCTTTATTTTTACGAGAGATTAGTTTTCGAAAGATGCTAGGACTTTTGTCACCACCTCTCTAAGTTCATGTTGGTTCCTTCTTGACACAACTGCTCAGCTCTTAGAACTTTTTGTTGTTTTGTTTTATTTTTGAACAAAGTTCAATCATTCATTCATTTCACACAAGGTTTATTGAGAACTATGATGACTGATTACTGATATACACATTTTCGAATCAAGCGATTAATTTTTTGTATGATCATTTTTCATTGTTTATCGAATCATTAGACAATTACAAACCATAGTTGATTATTATTACTGTTGGAGGCTGTGACAATGCCTCCCCCATGACTGATTCTGCACTTTTCTTTGCCCAGGAGTGTTCGTCCTGACATCCTCATACCCCATCCACACCTGCGGTGGCCCATCCATCAACTTGAAAAGAAACTCTGTTGCAACTGCTACTCACAAACCAACTGAGTCATGATGTTACAATGGTGGAGCTTCACTGCCAAGCAGAGGAGGGGCCTGGACAGTTGACCTTCTTGATTCTTAAAAATTTATCTGTTTTGGTTTAATCATGTGTAACCTAATGAGTTTGTTATTTTCTTTATTATAGTGGCCTACACCTGGTTTACTTGTGTATGATTTGAATTTACTTGTTTTTTTTGCGCCCTTTTGTTTCTTTCATTGATTTAGTTAATTATTAATGGGTCACCAGAAAATACACTGAATTCTCTTTTTGTTGGTGATCTTTAAACTATGTTTAGTATGATCAAGAGGGAGGAATGTAGAATGTTGGTGTATTTTAGTGTCTCTCTTATTGTTCACATTTCTAGTCTAGGAACAGGCCAAGGCCTCTCATACTGATACAAGTGTTATCCCCAACATTCTGCCATTGTTATGTGTCAGGGTAGGTCGAACCAACCTGGCCCTCCGGGACATAGCCAGGGCCAGATACCTTATCAAGGGAGAGTGCGTCTGTTCACGTTTATTCATCTATACCCTTTTTTGTATTATACTCGCCCCAACCCTTTGGTTCGATGAGTAGAGGGTTTCGACAGCCAAGGATCAAGTCATCGACCACCGGTCCACTATAGATTATTCAACCTAAGTCTGTATCTCGCTGTACATCTGGAATAAACCATCTATTCAACCCTCTAATCCAACACTGTCAAGCGGCTTTGAATTCGACTTCAAGAATTACTACTACGACTGAAAATACACAACGCAGAGTCTGTCCGAACAGTTTAGAAATAAGCTGAAATCTAACACTTCCCTTCGCTTAATGGATATGGAGTGCAGTAGAAAAGATGACTGATTACTGAAGTAAGTAAAACATGACAATTTACCCAGTAAGTGAGCTGAAACTGTGCTGTAAAAGGAAGCCTTGTTTGTTTCCATGGTATTACCAGGTTCTTACCATATAATTTGTAATAGATACTTTCCATTGTCCATGCAGTAAACTGGAACTTGTACCATGTACGTTCTGCAATGTTACTAAGTAAAACATGACAATTTACCCAGTAAGTAAGCTGAAACTACTGTAAAAAAGAAGCCTTGTTTGTTTCCATGGTATTACCAGGCTCTTCCCATATAAGTTATAGGTTATTCCTTTTCCATGCAATTAACAGAAACCTGTACTATTATGTTCTGCAATGTTACTAAATAAAACATGGCAATTTACACACTGAGGAAGATGAAACTGTACCGTAAAAAGGAAGCTTTGTTTGTTTTCCATGGTATACCAGGCTCTTACCATATAAGTTCTAACTAGTTATTCTCTTTTCCATGCAATCAACACAAACTTGTACATATACGTCCTGCAACGTCGTTCACCAGTAGTTAAGCACTTTAATTTTAGTTATAAAACCCCAAACCACTGTTGATGAAAAGGAACATTAAAATTAAACAAAATCCAAAGGCTTATCTTTCAAACAATGCATGTCCTCACAAACAGGCACTGAACACTGATAAAACGGTGACAAAAAAAAGAGCCGTCCACATCAACTGAATTTAAATGTTACTGATGGTGTTTGATAAAACAAATGACAGTGTTATGGCAAGTGACCAAAATGCAGGGTGCTTCAACCTCTACAATTTTTTAAAAAGTGGCGAATGCCATGCAGCAATCTGCCTATGGGAGCATCTTTTTGGTCATTCGCAAACCAATGAGTCCACTCAATGAATGAGAGATGGCTCTTTACTGTCCTATCTGTGCGGTTTCCCTGCAGTCTCCACACCTGGGATTTGTAGGCTGACAAGCCCTGACCAGGTACCTCCAAATCTCCCCTTCCATACAGTAAGTATCAGAAGACAAGAAAATAAACATTAGGACTGTCAATTAATGAACATTTCAAGAACATATAAAACACTTTGTGCAATTTGCTTGTTGGTAATAAAGATTTAAAATGTTATCTGTTGTGTAAATTAAGCACATAAGCTGCATTACCCACACATAGCCACAAGGGAGCAGGATCTAACATGCAAGCTGTAATATCTACTCCAGCCACAGGTAGCAGCACCTTTAGACAGGTGAGGAAGCTGGAGCCATACGTCACATAGGCCAAGCCTACTCGATAGAGAGGAGTCTGGCTGCAGACATCCACCCATTGTATATATCTATGCATCCACCCACACGCTCCAGATATCCACCCACAGGCACTTCGCGCTGCAGACATCCACGCACAGAAACATCCACCCAGCACACGCGAAAATCAAAATAAACAAAAAAAACGTTATGTACATAAATGAACGGCGTTAAGTAATATGTTTACATAAATCAACGTGGATAAATTACGGTAGAAATCGATAATAAACGCTTCCGGTTTTGGACAGCAGACTTGACTCAGTTGACTTTAAAGTGGAAATGAAGCAAAAAAATAAAACATGGTCTATAGCCACTAGTTAAATATTTAATTATACCATAAATACAAATCAATTCGGAAATATGAACCCGTTATTCAGAATAAAGCACAAACAAGTTGCATTAATTAGGTTATAAACGATTTTCAGCCATGTGCGCCCGCCATCTCTGTTTTCAGAATACGATGACGTCACGAGAAATGGTTGGTAATATTCTACATAGCGGCTCACAGCCTCACAGATAGCTTACTGCCTCAACAAAATGGATATTGACGAATGGGATAGACCCACCAATGAGGGCAGCCCATCCAATTGCCTATGCTTTTGAGCCAGTAAGAGCAGTGGGAGTTTTTAGTGCCCCAACAGAGCCTGAATATGGAGGAGAAAATAGATGAAGGACGAGAGAACGTATCTGAGCGCACAGGAAACAATCTGTGGTGCTTATGTGGGTTTGTGTCCCTATGTCCACTGACATGAGAGTGTCTGCCTGCCATGAAATGAACCTGGGACATCTCAACACAAAGATTAACAGAATGTAATCACACGTCCAATCCGACGTGCCAAATGCTGTCATTAGAGCGAGACGTGTTTAGAGGTTTGCAATGCTGTCGCTGAGGTATCTGACCAGGTTACATGCTGCCCACTCCGACATGCTGCCACTCCGACATATCGCCATTTCCGACATTCTACTATTCAGACATGTCACCATTCAGACATACCACCATTCCGACATGCAAACGTCCTGCCATTCCGACAGTTTCGTCCCGCCATTCCGACAAGGCATTTTTTTTTTTCTTTTTTTTTTTCATGTTTTAAGACATGTGTACGGATGCGATACAGCCAGTGGAAGCTTAATAAATAAACACAAACACAAAGTCTCGCCATTTACAATCACACACTCCGATATCAGTTTGTAACAATTTCCCTTACACATAAGGATATAAGAGAACTGGCACAACGGCAGTCCTGCTGCAGGCGGACCTAGGCTCGCGCTACTGCTGCGTCCAGGGAAGCAATAATCAAAGTCGCTACTTAGTCTGAGTCTCTGTATTTCACTGAACTCAAAACACGCCCATCACAGGCGGCATATAATAAACAATTACACACACAGATCAACAGAACCCGAAAGTCCGAGTGGGAATGAAGTGTTGTGTGTGGGTGGCGCGAGCGCACTGTCACTGTCGCCGTGCCGGCGGACGTGTGTGTGTGTGTGTGTGTGTGTGTGTGTGTGTGGTGTGTGTGTGTGTGTGGTGTGTGTGTGTGTGTGTGTGTGTGTGTGTGTGTGTGTGTGTGTGTGTGTGTGTGTGTGTTGTGTGTGCGGCGCGCGCGCCGTGCGTGGCGTGCGTGCGTGCGTGCGTGCGTTGACGCGTGTTAAACCCTCGTCCCACTAATGCACTTTTACGCATTACACGCACACAAGGTTTACAAATATGGACCAGGACGGCTCCATAATACGCACAAAAAATCAAAAAGGAAACGAAAGGTAACTTTAGAAAAAATAGCAACCAGCACGAAGTAGTCAAAATAGTGTTTTGACGCCATGCCACTGTGCGTCTGCAGATCAAATTGTCTATAATTAAACTTGACGCAGACCCGGCCAGGCTACAGGAGAAATAAAAATTATGCAGGGGTCCAGGACACCCCCATGAGAACCACTGATTCTGTTGAACGTACTGTAACCACTGTGATACAATAAAAAACAACCATCACTGATCTGAATTCACCGGCGGAGCGGTCCTCTCTCTCCATTAACTCTCTAGCTCTCTCGACCACAGCTGCAAATGAAGTAGCACAGCGCTAATAAATAATAATAATAATAATAATAAATAATAATAATGAATAATAATAATAATAATAATGCATTTTATAATCGAGATGGATGTGACAAGGACGTTGACCAGAGTCAAAGTGCTGTTAGAGGAGAGAGATGGGCAGGCAGGCAGGGAGGCGGTTATCATTATTATAACACAATTTATGACCCTTATGTCGGAATGGCGGCAACGTTTCCAAAAAAGGAAAAGTACCGCCATTCCGACAATGGAAACAAAAATTGTCGAGTGGTGGGACGTTTTCAATCATGGAAGTGCGCCATTACGACAATTAGACGTCAATGTCGGAGTGGCGGTATGTCGGAATGACCCGCGGATACCAACAGCTGTAGCCTACCCAGCTGTACCCACAACAGGAATCGCAAAGGATCTGCTAATAGTTTTACACTTCTAATTGAGGCGAAACAAATGCAAATCATCGATACTACTCCATCACAAAAAGAAACCCCTTACTCACACATTAGAAGTTTCGGCCCACCGAGTTTATTCACCAATTCATCAACGATGCAACTGCATTTCAAAACACGGTATCCAAAAGTTATGCACTTCGGCGAGAACATCCAAACACGTTATTGCGACTGAACAGAAGGTAAATCGAATAAAGTCCTGTCTCTGATATGCCTACAGGATACATTCGCGCCCTTGTTCTTGAATAAAATCACAAAAACAAACATCAACAGAAATTGCATCAGGCATTGAAATAAAGTAGACGTCAGCACTACGTTATATTACCTCAGATTAGCATGTAATATTTAACGCATGACAGCCTTGCCTACTGTACGCTACTCATCGCTACTCATTCTAACATATAGGCTATATATATATACAATATATATAATATATATAACTATATATATATAAATATAGTACTACTATCATATAGATATAATATCCAATCTGTTTTCACAAGTTTTGAAACAAGTTGTGAGGTGTACAACACTAAAGCATCGGAATAATACACGCTAGAGTCAGGGGCCCTGAAGCGTTTCACCAGTCTTCTGATAGTCGTTGTTACTAGGCCTACATATTGTGTGAAACTTGAAAAGAAGACTGGGAGGAGGATTCCCGGGTACTGCTTTAGCGCGAAGGGAGGGCTACTCTAGAGAGCACAAGGGTTCAATCAAATGGAATTGGATGTTTGGCACAATGTGCCGGCCCTCTGGATTGCTTAGTGCGAGCAATGGGCAAGGATGCTGCTCCAACAGAGAAAAGTGTGATCTTGATATGTAATGGGTTACCTTCAGGCTTATATGCTGCAGGGGTTAATGGGCAACGATAAATATCTTAGGTACCTGCCCAGAGTAAAGAATGAAGACACGCATATAGACTCGGAGGGCTGATTGAAAGCGTGTGCGCACGGCTGTGGGGACCGGTCTGCGCGTATACTTCCCATCATTACTTCTCCAGTTCAGGCGAAGTTACTAGGCCCTATTGAAAATAAAGAAATCAATGTCTGTAACATAACTACATCATTGCTACGCCTGATCTTAGACGGAGTGTCCCAGATGTGTCAATGTCAACTTAATAGAACCTTACTAGCGTAAACGTAGTCCCTCCAAGCGTGAACCCTGTCTCCGCCTTCCTCTGTGCCTGCGCGATTTCTAGTGTGCTCTGTGAGTAGAGGTCCTCTGGTTTACCCTCCACAGAGTCGCCTGCTGCCGGTTGTGGAGGATGGTCGTCCGACGCTGATTGCCGGGGATGCAGCAAGCACCATTTAAAAACTCTGAGTCCTTGAACATAATTCACATCTTCTTCGGCATCTGTCTGAGTCACGACAAGCCCGACCTTAGTTGAGGTGATAAGAAGTCCCTTCCATCTCCATATTGGTGACACTCCTACTCAACAAATGTAATTGAACATGATAAGAGCTAGGTGATGCCTCCCAATGTTCGCCAAAGGTTTTACCGCGTTGTCCTGATAAAGGGAAGCCCTTGATGCGGCAAGAACAATGAATGTTGGATAATCGTATTTGCTGTTCCCTCCTTTTCCAGTTGAGCATCTCCCGCATTTTAGTGCCGAAAGCAGACAAAACATTCACGATTCTGCACTGATTCTCGCAAGCTATAAATGCTGTAAACGAGAGCCAGATTCTTTCCCCTGCCTCGTAATGGAGGATTGACGTGACCATTGGGACACGCCGCATTGTGTGAGTAATTTGACTGCTGAAGGAATTGCAGCTTCCACTGTCCGAGCGTGCACGTGACTGTCTGCATTTATTGCACCAACAGGTCTCTTCTCCGTATAAATGTTATGCCTTTCGGTGTTACGAAACGCTCCTGCCACGTTCCAAGGCCCATGACCAGAGTCTTGAGGGACTTAGATCGGGTGCACTGTGTATTGGACACGGAGTGTGGTTCAAGAACTCGTGGCCGTGTCTCATGCTGGAGCGCTGGTCCGTGCGCTGTTCCTGCGCTTGGCTGAGGCGCGCCTGACCATCAAACTCGCCATATGCGAACTTGCACGGGCCCACGCTGACTACCTCGGCCGGTGTGCGTCAGGGAATAGTCCGTCCGTGGCAGACATATAAAGCTGTCCACCAGTATTCTCTGCCACTACTAAGAAGAGAACTGA
The DNA here is from genome assembly GCA_900291075.1 of Melanogrammus aeglefinus. Classification (NCBI taxonomy): domain Eukaryota; kingdom Metazoa; phylum Chordata; class Actinopteri; order Gadiformes; family Gadidae; genus Melanogrammus; species Melanogrammus aeglefinus. The sequence continues at coordinate 62,804 of OLKM01002469.1, forward strand.
TGATGTTCCGTGAGTTTGGTGGGGATTACAGAGCGGTTCACGCTAAATTTTCACAAGTCTGTTGCCACCATTAATCTGATCTACTTAAAATGCGTGTTCCAATGGTGGTCATCCTCTCTGTCAGCAGAGCGTTGAGGGGATAATAGTCCTAGCTGTGTGCTAGAGACCGGTCCTGGCCACTCCGAGGTTTGACCGACCTTTTGCGCTTCAAGTCGACGCTAGTCACATCGGAGTTAGGTGGCTGATTTTGCAACCCATGAGTGTCGTTTGGGAAAACAGTCTGTTCTTTTCCAAGAAAATGTAACTCATATAAATTGACTATTCAATCGATTGAAAAGGAGGCACTGCCTTAGTTTGGGCTCTGAGAACTTTGAAGTGTACTTGGCTCTGAAGCGGTACCCGTAGTGGTGTACACTGACCACAACCCACTCTGGTTTGGTTGCATCAACTCGCTGCAATGTCCAACCAGCGTCTGATCGCGTGGTCGTTATTTCTTACAGTCACATTGGCTTTGATATTAGGCAGCATAAAGCGCGCTGCGGAAATCACGTCGCGAGGCACTATCACCACTAGCACTAGCGATCTAACAGACTTTATGGACAACGATCATTCCTGTGCGCACCTTCTACCTCTTCTATCATCCTTGCAGCCAAGATTGCTTACGACTTTGTACTAGGTTCTGACTTCGGCTGTTCATGATGCGCAGTTATGACTATTGCGGTTCTCAACATGCATCAGTGTTCCTGGCTCGTATTATGTCTCTTGTGTCGTGCGCACGCAAACGATTAACTCTAACGTGTAAAATAAAAAGAAAGAGTATAACTACAAAGTAAAAGCATAGTTTGTGAAAAAAATAATAAGCATTTAGAAGCATGTAGACTGTAGTTTATTTGTGAAGGAGTGCAAGCTTGATATAGCACGTATAATGTAAGCCTATATATTTGCAAAGATAACAAGCATACTAGTAAAAATAGATGGACGCTCATCGTACCAGCCAGTTGGTACGCGTATCAGCAGATTGTGACCGCCTTGCCTGAGGATACGATTATGCGGCTTGTTCTTGTCTATATAGCTATGTCAAGCTACAACAGATGATGCCTGATGGGTGTGGCCAATTCCCAACCTGTGTAACTGTCCCCTCCTGCCCAGTCGCTTCTGACATCGCCTGGCTCCGGAGAGACGTGTGCCGCTCCGCCGCAGCCCCTCGTTTTTCTATTGTTTCTCTTTGTTTGCTTGCCTCATTTGGTCCCTTGTGTTAGGCAAATATCCTTTTGTTCACTTTACCCTGCGCATTCCTTTTATTTGGCCGACCATGGCCGGTCGTGACCAAATTATATATATATATATATATATATATTATATATATTATATATATATATATATACAATGTATACATATATAGCCTATGAATATGATAGGCCTATGTATAGTATGGAGAGTTAATGTGAGGAGATAATGTTGTTTTACAGCAATGAAAGTAGAAACGGTGCAGCAGCTGGGCTACCACATCATTTCATTGATACAATTAATGTCGTTTGCATTTATTTCCAAATAACAATGGTTATTTTGCGATGGATAGAAATTATCAAGGCATGGAGCGAGCCTAGTCTGCCAAACAAGACAATCTTCAAACAGTAGTGTCTCATTTCTCTGTTCTTAGAAGCTATACGTTTACTGTTCTTCCTCTGCCCTGGCAATGCGGCGTTTCTGCGCTCTTCTCTGCGCATAAGCACGCCGGTCCGATGTGAGTACAGTCTGTCGTGGCTCTGTCTCCAGCACTATAGCCACTAAAATTAAAAATTGTTGGTCACAGATCTGGCTTCAGGCGATTGGTGGACGGCGAAACAAATCTCCCATCTTCCGGCAAAAGTCCGCTCTTTCAACGTATCAGCCTCTTATAAATGTCGCTATACTCTCTGCCCTGGTCCATGGCTGAGGCGTTGTCAACCAACTAACCATTTTTGCGACATTTAGGCTTCTGTACAGGAATAACATGAAATGAACTATTTTACAACTCTTTACCCGATAATACTCATTTGACCGCCAGGTCAACACAAAATGAATTCTCTTCCAAGATTTTCATGTTATCTGAAGCACAACCTCTGATGACGTCACGCCGCTTTTTTTAAAACATGGCCGCGCCCTATGGCGGAAAGTCGTTGTCCAACTTGTCATTGTCCAGGAAACTACTTTATTTCAGGTTTAAAATGAAAATACATGTATTTTCAAAAATGAAAAAGCAACCAAAAAAATGTCAAATCCCATTTGCTTCATTTCCACTTTAAGCTGTTGCTTTATGTCTCTTCTCTTCTGTAAATACACAACCTTATCAAATTCCCGTGTGTTTTACTGCAGATTTCAATTAATATTTGACTAGACACAAACTATACCGTATTGTAAATCTAGGGCGTCAGAGATTGAGGCTAATAAATTATTTTAACTACAGCAACTATGTTAGGCTATGAGTGGACAAGAAAAGCTTAAACAATTCCTCTTATAGCATCACCTTCTGACATTTATATTTAGGTCTAGTTATGTTACATTCTGTGTCTAATATCATAAGTTTGACTGCACTCAAAAATAATTATCATAGTTATTTGCACTTTTGCATTCCTACATTTTTACTCTAACCACATTCAGTAATATCTGCTCTAATTGTCTTATAATTTGTCTTACCTTGTTGCTGCTGGACCCTATTCTGCCCATTTTTAAATACGACAAACTCAAGCCTGTGTTTTAACTTAAGCTCTGTGTTGTACCAAAGTGAATAGTAAAGTCGTAAAAAAATTATTACATTGTAAAGTTTTAGCACTTTATTCAGAACACCAACAGATAACTGAACTCAGAACCTCAACACACACATACACGAAAAGGGGGGGCAATTGGGTTCAAATTGGAGGTTTATTCACCCAGCACCATGGCGTTGACTCGAAATCCTCCTCAGCCGCATGTTAGGAAAGACCTCCATTGTTCTTCCTGAAAATCAAAAGGTGAAGACAGGGTACTTTTCCTTCATCATTGAAAACGTATCCTTTCAGGACTCCTCTGTTCTTTTCGTCCATATTGGAACGAGGGCTCGACCAACCTTCCCCCTGAGCAAACCTGCATTCTGACGCAGCCAGGCAACGCCAGCCACAATGTTGTCAAATGGCCACTGTCAGGCATTGAAATCCTCAACCTTTCGCCAGAAATTCACGTTTTAAACCAAAAATAGGTACCTACGTGAATCGTGTAGAATTCGATGAAAAAATATTGAGGGGGAGGTAGGTTCAGAGCCGGCCAGTAAGTCCTCCGTAGTGCTGTACTTAACTGCGAAGAGCCGTCGGAGAACCTCTCCGTTAGCTTACGTGCGCATCCAATATTTTAACTATAACGCAACAGAGACGGTTAGGCTGTGAGTTTCCTCCTAACAAAGATTCATTTAACGGAAACGCAACTCTTCTTGACTTTGACCTTATTACTTTGTACGTTTTTTAACTTTGCACATTAAGGGACCAATAAAAACACCAAATAGGATTGTAAAGCTTTGGAAGTTTATAACAAAACTATTTAATGGTTTGTTGTCAACATGTACGATCGATCGGCGGCCGAATTGCATCGTATCCGACATCCCAACGAGAACCTTGCATGCTCGAGGGTCTCCGTAGTCTGCCTTCCACTCGTCACCCAACGTGCGTCTGTTCGACACACGAGTTGCGGATGATTCCACCATGATTTATAGCATGTCACTACTTCGGAAACTGGCCCAGCACTACAAGATCCATGTTTGCAGATATTTAGAAAATCAGGTTTAGAACAGCATAAAGCTTTACATTTTTGTCTGTAAAGGTTCCAGTAGTTTTTTATCTGCTCAATTGCAGGGCAACTCCTCGTAGTGACATGAACGATGCAGGCAACAACGTTAGTGGGCCCCGCCGCCGGGCCCCCCGCGCGCGCCCTCACCACCTCAAAAAACAAAGCTCAACTAGATCCCAGACCCTAGCCACTTAGGCATTATGCTGCGGTCCTTCTGCACAGAACGAAAAGGAAGAAAAAAAAGAAGATTGTGGACTCTTCTTGGGTTTGATCGCAATCATTTGTGTCAGTAATTACTCCTACTCAGCGTAGTGCAGTGAAGTCTTTGAACAACTGCGCCTGAGCTCCAGCTGTTCACAGGGTTCCCTCACCAATGGGGCGGTTTCCTCATGTCAACAAGGATACGTCATGACATTCCAGATCGCAAGCATGTCACATTACGAAACCGTCTCGTTCCGACTTTTCAAATCGTTACGACTCGCAATTTGTCCGCGACGAACAGAATGCCTGAAATCGTGTAGTGTTCCGATTTCACCGATTTGCCGCCGATTCGGCCTCTGAAAACCAGCCCCAGAGTTGTCAGTGAAGAGCTGCAACAGCCGTGCGACGTACCATAAGGTTGGTTTACAAAGCACTTTCGCTTTTGCTCGTGCTGACCGGAGCGGGATCCCAGACCACCATCATAAGCTGAAGCACGCCTGGCCTGGGGCGATTTACCCGATTATTTGATGAGTGTCTTTCAATCATTTTAATATTTTCTGTATATCTAAGTTACCCCAGGAGCTCTGTTACATAGGCTAGCTAACGTTTAGCTACAGCTTGTCACGTTGTCCTGGCAAGCGGATTTTCAGTTCTAAACAACCGAACAGAGATATCGTTTTCCACTGCTTCCATGTGATGTTTCTTTCAAATGAAAATTAAATCAATTTCTAGAGGTAAAATTCACTACCATCAAAACATGTCGACATGTCGCAAAAAAATCGTTCCTTTCTATAAAAACGTTTGTGGCATAGATTCACCCTTGTTAATTTCTTGTGTAGAGAAACCGAAAAGATGTTGCTATGGAAACGTGACGTAACCACTTTAGTACTTCATGAGGAGCAGAAAGAATCAGGAAGAAAAGCGAAAGCACAGTTTTTATGTTATTGTGTGGTTTTTGCCAAGTAAAAATATGAATATTCAAAAATTTCTCCCGGGGGAGGATACACACCCTCCTAGAGG
>OLKM01002470.1:0-20466 GCA_900291075.1 Melanogrammus aeglefinus
AACTTGACGTATCTAGAGGGGACGACGGCCGTCCTCCTTGAAGTCGTCCTCCGTCAGGCTCTTATCTGTGGCTCACTGCGCTCCGACAGTACGTTCGAAGCTCATGAGCGAGGAAAGGTTGAGAACACCCTTGAGCAGCTTAGGAGCCGGCTGGAGCACAGGAGGAGCGTCTATTTACAGGCAGGCAAGGAGGGTTCAACAGGAACAAGGGTAGGAGCGTTCACAGGACAGGAAGGAGCCGTGTTCACAGGACAGGAAGGAGCGTTCACAGGACAGGGAAGGAGCGTTCTATGTATTGCGAGTGTGAGTCTTTCACAGACAGGGTATGTGTGTGAGTGATGTGTAGCTGTTGGAGGCTGTATCACGGACAGGAAGGAGAGTTCACGCAGGGAGGAGCGTCAAGGACAGGAAGGAGGGTTCGACAGACAGAGGTGTGTGTGTTAAGAGGTTCAAGGAACAGGGCGAAGGAGGTTCACAGGACAGGGAGATGTTCACAGCGACAGGGCAGGAGGGTATCAAGTGGCACAGGAGAGGAGAGTGCAAGGACAGAAGGAGGGATTTACAGGACAGGGAGGAGCGTTCACAGGACAGGAGGAGCCGTTCACAGCGAGTAGGGGAAGGAGTTCACAGGACGAGGAGAGCGTTCACCGGGATCAGGGAAGGAGGGTTCGAAGACAGGAGAGAGTTCAAGGACGGGAAGAGAATTAGCCGTGAAGGAAGGGATATATATGAGAGAGAAGTATAATAACTGGACATGAAAGAGAATGAATGAGGACAGGACAGTGACAGTGGCTAGCCAATAAGAATTCATACTCTTTTTAGTGAAGGGTGGTAAAGCTCACCGACATAGTCGGGAGAAGAAGCCTTTCATGCGAGAACAGCTTGACTTGCTGTGAAGGCCATGGGTGATCAGTAGTGGACAACACGACATAACCAACGATTATATTACAACAGACAGCAGCACTACTCAACACCAAACACCAGCTGGAAGACCTGGCTGCATCGGGAAACATACCACGAGACATGTAGCCAGACCAAGACTGGGCTCCGGTTCTCTCTCTCTCTGGTGGGGTGTGGTGTTGTGTGTGTGTTGTGTTTGTGTGTGGGGTGTTGTGTGTGTGTGTGTGGTGTGGTGTGTGTGTGTAGTGTGTGCGTGTGTGGTTTGTGTGGGTGTGTGTGTTGGTGTGAATGTGTGAATGGTGTGTCTAGCATCAATACGACCATCACAACCCACAAGGGAACCAACGGCTACTCTCTGAGTTCAATAGGAGTACTCTTGGAGTAAGTGTTGCAGTAGCTAAAGTGTTGTTGTTAGTCAAAAACTCCGAATGTATGCGTGACGTATTTAAGTAGTATCTGTGAATAGTACTGCGCAGCATTATGGGAGTAGAAGGCTGACGACTATGGCCAGAAATTGTATCAAGATTGTTTTTTATTGGGTGTCTGTATGATTTTATCACAACTTTTTTTTTTTTAATAATTTAATAACAATAAATATAATTAAACAAATATAAAAAAAAGACAACTGCTTGGATTTCCTCACATGCCTGTTTTTCAAAACTTTGTCTAAATTTTAAGAAAAGGGTAGTGTACTGAACATTGATTTAAATAATAAATAATAAATATGAAAACTGCTAAGTAGAGCTGAATACACATTGTTCATCAGCAGGCGCCCACTCTTCTATCCAGTGAGCCGCGGCCGTCGGGAAACGGCCATTTATTAATAAAGGTGACGCAGCAAGATGAGAGGAGCGGTTATGCCATTATCTCTGATAAATGATTTGCGACCATATTCAAAATGAGCATTCAGGACACACACGCAATCGATTCCACCAACGGCGTGAATTAAAAGTGCAATGTTGTCCTAAACGTTGGTCATCAACGAAGGATTGTAAGTAGTAAACTTCAGGCACATCGTCAAAGCAAACGTATTTTTTTCTATTTTTATTGTATTTCCATTCTCTCATATTTCGCCGCGACGAACTGACGGGAGTTTCTCTGAATTATGAATCTTAAAGACTGCGTCGGGTTCTCCGAACTCTCTGGTATGTCCACAACAAAGGACTCGTCGTCGGCGGTTGTCTCAGCCGATGGTGGAGAAGGAAATTGAGGGAAAGGAACTTTGAGCTTGTGACATCGTTTTGAAAGGCCATATTTGAAACGCTGACCACGGGAGGAGATAAGGGATTGTTGCCGTATGCGGACAGCGTCAGTATCACTTGGGAGGTCCATGTCATCGACGCTCAGTGTCTTGTGGGGGTGTGTTCGTCGTGTTATTGCAGGACTATCCCCTCGGATCTCCCGCTCGAGTCCTCGCCGCTTGAGGAGTTCGCATACGACCGGAGGACGGTGGAACAAGCTGTGGAGGTCGGGAGAAAATAACATGGGACCCGAGTGAACGACAGCCTTTGTCCACACGGGGCACAATCGGCCCGCCCGTGTGTCGCGGGGCGTGTGGGTTGCTGGGACGCGTATGGGGGGGTCCGATCCGGCAGTGGCTCATATAACACTGGATGGAAAGGGCCACAGCGCCACCTAGTCCGGGAGGGGATTTCAGCCATGCGCGGCTGTTATCCGACCACTCTATTTTGGCCATGTACTTTCGGATAAGTTTACCAGTCCGTCTCGGAGTAGCAACAATCTGGGGGGTAGTTGGGAAGGCGCGGTGAGGCTTATGGTTAGCGTGCCAGGTGGGTAAGACGGAGGCCGTATTGTGTCTACAGTACGTACCGTGTGTCTCACAGACTTGGATGCTTATAAAGGCAGTAACTTGCAGCAGTGTCTGCAGTCTGTAGTACCTGTTCATCACAGTCAGACCTCGAAGTAGGATTCATCTTTTGTGACAGTTGTCAAAGCCACAAGTGATCGCTCTCATTATCAGACACTCGACAGCCGTTTTGATTGCGAGGAGCATCAAGGTCATCTGACATCCACACGAACGGACACGAAGAGTTTACTTTCATTAGGAGAGTAAAGCCGTCACCTCAATCCATGGTCTTCAGGGCAGGGGTACACGTGCAGACCGATACTTATCAAGCAATCATGGAAACTGAAAGCAAGCTTATCAGTTTAATAACGTATGAACAAAATAAAACACAAAACAATGACGAGTTGCCTTTGTGCATCTACATAGTACAGTGTAGGCACTGCTACAAGGTTCAAAGCCTACTCAAAATAAGTTAATGACTGCTTTCTAAACCATGGCTAACAATGTGAGAAGGACGATGAAAGGAAGATATGTTTCACTCTGGTTCAATTGCTCTATAATTTTAGCTCCAACTGTTATCTAACATACCAAACAGTAATTATTGAATTTGTGTAAAAGTCTGAAATTACTTGCAACCTTAAAAATGAACATGAATAGCTACACTCCCATTTGCCATAGTAATAACTTTATGAATTTCAATTGTTGTTATACCTAACTGCTGTTGGCTTGAAATTTACCTAACTTCTTATCCCTCACTCTAACGCTAGAATTCCCTGTCTTGACCCTCAGTCCAGGCTGGTCAGGGGTTCTCATCTAAAAGTAACAAGGAGATGGTAGACAGTGGGATTTAGAAAACAGTGTTTCTGTTCGACTATGTTTGTGGTATAACATATTTTGGCGAGACTAGATTACGCGCACACACGACGTTCCACACGTTATCTGTTGTGTCTTTGCGTAGCTTTCCGTAGCTCTTGTAGTGGCATCTGCTGCTGCAGGGCGACCGAAGTGGAGCAGTAGATTTTGGGCAGGCTTAAAACTAACGGAAACACACTGAAATAGTTAGTTTGCGTTTTCGTACTGTAATTGTGTAAATCGTAACTTTCAAATCTGTTAGTCGGCGTGGCAATTCACAGCGCAAGGGAGGGCTTGCCGCGCCAACTAACATGCATGAGGAGCGAGGGGCGCTTGGCGCCTATCGTTAAGACAGGGACAGGGCAGAGCTACGAGCTGCGCACGCGCTCAAGAGTATGTTGATTGCAGATTGTGGTAGGTGGTGGTGCCAGAGCGCAGAGAATAAACGAAAAAAGAGATAGACTTTGTAAAATAAACACTGAAGGTGAAGTTCTGTCACAAACAACGAGTTCGATACGTATCCGCACATTTTAATTGGGTACTACGGAAATCATGGAGCATGGTCCTTTTAGTGGGATGACGGCGGGTTTGTCTGTCGAGGGATCACGGGTAGACTTACAACCGACAGCTAGTTCACACAGCCCAAATAGAAGCTGTTACTATGTGAGGGAATGTGTGTAGTGCTCGTGTGTGGAGAAGGAGGGGTGACGATGAACAGCTCGTTTTAGCGGTAGGCGAGGGAAGCGCTACCGGTAGTCGGTGGGGGTTCTTTGTGATCGCTTGCGTGGGTGTGGGGGTCGGTGGTCGCAGCAGAGCGAAGTGGTCTTGCGATTGCATTAAGTAGATGCTGTTAGATACAGGAACGCCTGACATGGGGGCATTATTAAGGGGCATGCGTGTCAGAAAAGCGCAGATGCTGTAAAAACAATGTTAGTTAAGTGCAACTATAGTTGTGTGTACAAACTAATGACTGGAATACAATTCATATGATCATAAATTTATGGTGAGAACTCATCCTGGTGACCGCTGGATGTTGACGTTACGGTGACATTATTTTGGGAGTACCCTACTAGCACCTAACGCGAGTTAGGAGCCGACGCCCTCGCTGTCTGGGACATGGCGAAGGGATTCAGTTGTTGCGGGAATCCTGCAACCTCCATAGCGAGATAGCTACAACTATGATTACCAATCACTGGAAGCTTTAAAGATTTTAGTGTATGAGAATAGTAGTATCCTTTTTGTACTGAGCTGCAGTCAAAAAATCTCAGTAGGCTGCTGACGCTCAGGGTGAGATGGTTGGACGGCATGTATGTTTAAATTGTGCATCATTTCACATCATCGAGTTTCTCGTTGCTCTTTCTCCACCAAGTTCCGGTGTGGCGAGGTTGTGATTGTTGGTTTGGATTTTATTGTAACATAAAATTCTCAACAGTTGTCCCGACCACGGTACGTGGGTCTGTGGCCACTACAGCCTTAATGGTGAGGTTCACCATGAGATGCTTATCACATATGAATCCCTTAGGGATGTCTGAGTCCTGCATGTTTTCCGGGGGTCGTTCTCTGTGATGCTGTTTGACCTTCTCCTCCAGGCAGCAGCAATCGGCCCCTAGGTATCGGTCACACGCACCCGGTTCCTCGCAGGACAGGAGGTGGGCGTGGGCAGAGGATGTTATTGGTCGATAGCCGCAGTAGGCTGACAAAAAAGAAGAGGCGTTATTCCCTTTTATTGAACTAGATCTGCACGCTGAAACAAAGACAGTTACTTAAGACCTGATTCCAATGTGCTTGTAATAAGAGCTATGAGGCAATCAGCAGTTGCAACTATTCATCATATGAGGGGGAATAAGCATGCGTTCAACAGGGTCAGCTGTGGTTCTCTGATCGACACAGTAGCAACTTCCGAGGTGTCATCTGTGTTAGTTATCTTCCTTGTATCTTTAATAACGATGTCAACAGTGGGGTGGCGCGTATCCTAGGTTATTAACAATGTTCATACAAGAATTACAATAGTAGGCAGTAGCAGGCCTTCTCCGATTGCATCAAGGGAAAGAGTGTGAAGAAAGATTGTACAATTCAGCAAAAATGAGATACAACGGGGAGGCAGCGGGCACTTTGTGGTGTTGACTTCTGCTACAGGTAGAGGGACACCTGAGATATAAACGACGATGGAGTATGTAACTGGTTGGTGACGGTTTAGAACCTACGCACTGTGATCATAGTTCATGATATCAAGTTACCTCAAAGATGGTGTGGACGCTGGATTCCTTAAGGGCAGGATACTTTATTGGTCACACACTTCACTGACAGAGTGTGACGTCTACTTCAAGGAAGACCATCTTGTAGTCGAAATCGGATATCTGTTACTCAACCAGGGTTGGAGGCAGGGGATTATTTGATAAGGCAGCGTCGACATCTAGGAATTCACACCCAGAGGGTTAATGGGCTGCCGCTCTCCAGGATCTGGGCGCGTTTATTCTCCGCGATATGACAAGGTGAGTAACAACGAGACCTAGAAAAGACAAAGTGCTCCCCTCGTCCGTTGCGTCCCGAAGGAAGTACGTAACAGAAGAGGTTTAATGAATGAGCGACTGGATATTAGTGTAGCTAAGGTGGGTGAGTGGCGTGAATAGTATAAAGGAAATTAGGCTGGGAACCGTCTCAGGATAGGGCAATAGCCAATATGGCGTATGGTCGACCCGCGTATGGAGGCTATTAGCCATCGTTAGCTTTCTTGGTCGTAGCCTGCGGAGCTGTCGTCTTAGCTTGCCATAGTTGTAGCCTGATAGATTATGTTATGGCATGGCTGCTAGTTAGCCTTCGGCTAGTCGTTAGCCTGCTCACTTTGCGTTGCGGCGGGAAGCTCCAAGTAGTCATGGCTGTTGCTCCTCATCCGATTGACTGGCGGTGACGAACAAGACTCATGGACGGGAGTCACAGCAGCTACAATAATCGACTATGTTTGTGTCATTGGTCGGGACGCGCTAGCCACAGCTGGGATGGCTCGCGTTAGCTGTCCCCCAACAGCCCCAGGCGGCGTAGTAGCGGTTACAGTGCCATGTGAACTTCACCATGCTAGGCTTGGACCGAGGGGTCTCGGCCGGCTAGCTCCGGGCTGGAAGTGCAGGGCTGTCAATTGCGGGCGATCACTTTCACGCACGACGCATGGCCTCGTTCTTTAAAAACTCCGACGAGTACGGACTTAGGATATGGCAAAGGACCAAGGCCGGGGAAAAGTCCTGACCAAGATGTTCCTCTTCTTTAGAAGTTTGTCGATTAATTGATACTGTACGTGTGCGGTGCCACTTGCGGCTAGTTAGGTCGGCGTCAAAATATAGCGTTAGACGCTGAAGCTCAGCGCAATCAAATGGGGTTAAAGTCCTCTTACTTCACTCGCTCGCCCGCCAGCAAGTTGACGCACCACGACACACAACACGACACGCGATTCACAGCAGCGGCAAACATATTCCCACAAGCAACGACAGAGTTGTAAATCTTTTCACATGACGTGGTGCAACGTCCGCAGGGCACTTTTGGGTGGAGGGACCTTCCTGCATGGTGAAACCTCGTGGCTCCCGGTTTAGAAGAGAAAGTCAGAAGATATCGTGACCTGATTATCATATTTATTTAGGTTTTTTAGTGCAGGTTAAACGCACTATGATATATTTTAAATGATCAAAATACCGTCAACGAGTAATATTTTTGGCTAGCACCATTGTACTTCAAGTTTTGAAAAAATGAATTAACAGAAGACGGTGGTTCATAAAACACTTATTACTTAGAAATTCCTGGTCCAGAGCATCCGAACTCCTCAACTCCCTGTTGGTCTAGACCTCTTTCCCCTGGTCGCGTCTAGCGGGTCAGGACCTCGCTCTCCGCTCCGGTTATCAGGTGGGTCCTCCTGGTGGTCGGAACACACTCCCTATCCAAGCGCCTCTCATGCGACCTGGTGGTCTAGTGGTTAGGACCTCTTTCTGCTCCCTGTGGTCTAGTGGTTAGGAGGGCGCTCTCAGATCGGTCTTGATTGGTCTAGACTTCTAAGTGGTTATGGACATCGTATGCTCCCTGATGTCTAGTGGGTTATGGATTGCGGTGACGTCTCGTCACCGCCCGCACTGGCCGGGGTTCGGATTCCTCGGTCAGGAACTCATTTTGGCATCGACGCGTGTACACTAAAATGTATTCTCTCACTGTTCCTATTGAACGTGTTACTGTGTGGTTTCTTATCAGTTAGTGGTTCAGACCTCCCCTGGTGGCTAGTGGTCGCGCTTCGGGCGGGCGTGATGTGTCGGAGGACTCTCCCATGGTGTCTTTAAAGAGTCAGACCTCTCGCTCGCTGGTTGTACTAGTGGAGAAGATTTGATGCTCCCTGGTGCGTGTAGTGATTATAGGACCTCTCCCCTGGTCAGTCTAGTTTTAGGGCGTGTGGTGGCGCGGGGCGCTGTGTGGTGTAGTGTGTGTAGGGACCTCTCCGGCTCGGGAGGTGGGATCTACTGTTAGGACCTCTGCCAGAGTCCTCGGCCAGTTGGTCTGATGGTTAGGGATGTGCGGGGCCTCTCACCGGCTCCAGGCCCGGGTATCGATTCCGTCAGGGAACTTAACATTTCTTGGAAGTCAGTGTACCTAAATATTCTTCTTCTCAAACCTGTTCTTGGAACATGGTTACTGTGGTCTCCTTATCAGGTCTAGGTGGTCTAGGCTCTCGCGCTGTCGTGGTTATGAGTGGTCAGGAGCCTACTCGCATTGAGTCTAGTGGTCAGGACCCTTCCCCCTTGTGGTTGTAGTGGTCGGGACCTCCGCTGTGCTGGTGGTTTGAAGTTCTCCCTTGTGTCTAGTGGTTAGCACCTCTCCCGCTCCCTGGTGGGTCTAGTGGTCAGGACCAACCTGGTGGTCTAATGGTTAGGACCTCTGCGTCGGCTTCCCTGGGGGTTCTAGTGATGAAGATTCATGATCTCTGCTGGTGGGTCTAGTGGTTCCGGACTAACCTGTTGGTCTTATGGTGAGGCCTTCCGGGTCGCTGCGTGTCTAGTGATGCAAGAATGATGCTCGCTGGTGGTTAGTGCTTGGGAGTGCGGCCGGTTGGTGGGAGGGTGGTGGGTGTTGGTTAGGAGGGGCGAGTGCGAGGGCCCTGTTAGTCTAGTGCTGATAAGTTTTACTGCCGGGCTGCACACCCCACATGCGGCGTTGGTCTAGTAGGTGGTAGGCAGGGTGCGTCGTCCTGTGTGTTAGTGGTATAGACTCTGCATGCTCCCTGATGGTCTAGCTGGTTAGGATGTTCGGCGCTATCACGGCCGCTGGCGCCGGTGCGATGCAGCGGTTAGGAAAACTCATTTTTTGAATCTCATCTTCATCCGCTGTCATCCGGGGTTCGGGTCGCTAAATGGGAGCATCTCCTCAAGCAGGGGGCACCCAGATTAAAACCTTTCCCGAGCCACAGTGACAGCGTCTGACGAGGGGGATCCGATGGCGTTCCCAGGCCAGTGTTGAATATAATCTGGTCACCTAGTCTGGTCTTCTCCGAGGGGTCTCCTCACCATCTGGTCTGTGCCGGAGAAACACTCCAAGGAGGCGCCACGCAAGTGAGCCATCCTTGTACAGATGAGCCCGACCACCTTAGACTGACCGCCGATTCTCCGGTCAGGGAACTCAATTTTTGAATGATGGTACCTAAATATTCTTTTTTCACCCCTGTTCTGAACTATTTTACTGAGTTCTCTATCAGCCCTGTGGTCAGGACCTCCCTGGTTGGTCTAGTGTCAGACCTCCCCTGTGGCGTCTAGTGGTCAGGCATCCCCTTGTGGTTCTAGAGTGGTTTAGGACCTCCCTGGTGGTTTCTAGTGATAGGACCTCCCACTGGTGGCTCTAGCAGTTCTAAGACCTCCCCCTGGTGGGTCTAGTGGGTCTGAACCTCCCCCGGTGGTTAGTGGTCAGGACCTCCCCCTGGTGCGTTGTCTAGTGATCAGGACCTTCCCCCTGGTGGTCTAGTGATCAGTGGATCCTCCTGGTGGCCTGCGTTGGTTTGAACGTCTCCCTTGTCGTCTAGTGGTTAGCACCTCTCCCCTCCTCCCTGGTGTTTAGGCGCCAGGACCAACCTGGTTGGTCTAATGGTTAGGAAGCTCTTCCGGCTCCCTGGTGGTCTAGTGGATGAAAGATTGATCTCCCTGGTGGTCTAGTGTTTGGGACGCCCACTGGGGTGGTCTAGTTGTTAGGACCACTCAGGCTCCCTGTTGAGTCTAATGCTGAAAGTTTCACGCCTTGAGTGCACACCCCACATTGCTCCCTGGGTGGTCTAAGTATGCTAGTTTAGGACGTCTCCCTGGTGGTCTAGTGGTTAGGACCTCTCATACTCCCTGGTGGTCTAATTGTTAGGACTTCACTTGCTCACTTGCCGTCTAGTGGTTAGGATTCGGCGATCTCACCGCCAAGGCGCGGGTTCGATTCCCGGTCAGGGAACTCAACTTTTGAATCATGGTACCCAAATATACTTCTTCACCCTGTTCTTGAACATGTTACCTGTGTTTTTATCAGTCTAGTGGTCAGGACCTCCGCCCTGGTGGTCTAGTGGTCAAGACCTCCCCCTGGTGGTCTAGTGGTCAGGACCTCCCAGTTGGCCTGGTGGTTTGAACGTCTCCCTTGTCGTCTAGTGGTTAGCACCTCTCCCGCTCCCTGGTGGTCTAGTGGTCAAGACCTCCCCCTGGTATTCTAGTGGTCAGGACCTCTCCCTGCTGGTCTAGTGGCCAGGACCTCTCATACTCCCCAGTGGTCTAGTGGTTTGGAGTTCTAATGCTCCCTGGTGGTCTAGTGGTTAGGACCTCTCATGCTCCCTGGTGGTCTAGTGGTTAGGACCTCTCATGCTCCTTGATGGTCTAGTGGTTAGGACCTCTCATGCTCCCTGGTGGTCTAGTGGTTAGGATTCGGCGCTCTCACCGCCGCGGCCCGGGTTCGATTCCCGGTCAGGGAACTCAAATTTTGAATCATGGTACCTAAATATTCTTCTTCACCCTGTTCTTGAACATGTTACCTGTGTTCTTATCAGCCTAGTGGTCAGGACCTGCCCTGGTGGTCTAGTGGTCAGGATCTCCCCCTGGTGGTCTCGTGTTCAGGACCTCCCCCTGGTGGTCTATAGTGATCAGGACCTCCCTGGTGGTCTAGTGGTTAGGACCCCCATGCTCCCTCGTGGTCTAATGGTTAGGACCCCACATGCTCCCTGGTGGTCTTGTGGTTAGGACCTCACATGCTCCCCGGTGGTCTAGTGCTTAGGACGTCCCCCTATTGGTCTAGTGGTTAGGACCTATCATGCTCCCTTGTGGTCTAGTGCTTAGGCCGTCCCCCTGGTGGTCTAGTGGTTAGGACCTCTTATGCTCCCTCCTGGTCTAGTGGTTAGGACCTCTCATACTCCCTGGTTGTCTAGTTGTTAGGATTCGGAGCTCTCACCCCCGCGGCCCGGGTTCGATTCCCGGTCAGGGAATTCAACATTTGAATCATGGTACCTAAATATTCTTCTTGAACATGTTACCTGTGTTCTTATCAGTCTAGTGGTGTAGTGGTCCGGACCTCCCCTGGTGGTCTTGTGGTCAGGACCTCCCCTGGTGGTCTAGTGGTCAGGACCTCCCCCTGGTGGTCTAGTGGTCAGGACCTCCCCCTGGTGGTCTAGTGGTCAGGACCTCCCCCTGGTGGATTAGTGTTCCGGAACCACCTGGTGGCCTGGTGGTTTTAACGTCTCCCTTGTCGTCTAGTGGTTAGCACCTCTCCCGCTCCCTGGAGGTCTAGTGGTCAGGACCAACCTGGTGGTCTAATGGTTAGGACCTTTCTGGCTCCCTGGTGGTCTAGTGATGAAGATTGATGCTCCCTGGTGGTCAAGTGATTGGGACGTCCCCCTGGTGTTCTAGTTGTTAGGACCACTCAGGCTCCCTGTTGGTCTAGTGCTGATAACTTTCACTCCTTGGTGCACACCCCACATGCTCCCTGGTGGTCTAGTGGTTAGGACCCCACATGCTCCCTGGTTGTCTAGTGGTTAGGACCTCTCATGCTCCCTGGTGGTCTAGTGGTTAGGATTCGGCGCTCTCACCGCCGCGGCCCGGGTTCGATTCCCGGTCAGGGAACTCAATTTTTGAATCATGGTACCTAAATATTCTTCTTCACCCTGTTCTTGAACATGTTACCTGTGTTCTTATCAGTCTAGTGGTCAGGACCTCCCCCTGGTGGTCTAGTGGTCAGGACCTCCCTGGTGGCCTGGTGGTTTGAACGTCTCCCTTGTCGTCTAGTGGTTAGCACCTCTCCCGCTCCCTGGTTGTCTAGTGGTCAAGACCTCCCCCTGGTAGTCTAGTGGCCAAGAACTCGCCCTGGTAGTCTAGTGGTCATGACCTCCCCCTCGTGGTCTAGTGGTCAAGACCTCCCCCTGGTGGTCTAGTGATCAGGACCTCCCTGGTGGCCTGGTGGTTTGAACGTCTCCCTTGTCGTCTAGTGGTTAGCACCTCTCCCGCTCCCTGGTGGTCTAGTGGCCAGGACCAACCTGGTGGTCTAATGGTTAGGAGCTCTCCGGCTCCCTGGTGGTCTAGTGATGAAGATTGATGCTCCTTGGTGGTCTAGTGATTGGGACGTCCCCCTGGTGGTCTAGTTGTTAGGACCACTCAGGCTCCCTGTTGGTCTAGTGCTGATAAGTTTCACTCCTTGGCGCACACCCCACATGCTCCCTGGTGGTCTAGGGATTAGGACGTCCCCCTGGTGGTCTAGTGGTTAGGACCTCTCATACTCTGTGGTGGTCTAGTGGTTGGGACCTCTCATGCTCCCTGGTGGTCTAGTGGTTAGGATTCTGCGCTCTCACCGCCGCGGCCCGGGTTGATTCCCGGTCAGGGAACTAAACTTTTGAATCATGGTACCTAAATATTCTTCTTCACCCTGTTCTTGAACATGTTACCTGTGTTTTTATCAGTCTAGTTGTCAGGACCTCCCCCTGGTGGTCTAGTTATCAGGACCTCTCCCTGGTGGTCTAGTGGTCAGAACCTCCCCCTGGTGGTTTAGTGTTCAGGACCCCCCTGGTGGCCTGGTGGTTTGAACGTCTCCCTTGTCGTCTAGTGGTTAGCACCTCTCCCGCTCCCTGGTGGTCTAATGGTTAGGACCTCTCCGGCTCCCGGGTGGTCTAGTACTTATATGATCTACTCCTTGGTGCGCCCCTCACATGCTCCCTGGTGGTCTAGTGGTTAGGATTCGGCGCTCTCACCGCCGCGGCCCGGGTTCGATTCCCGGTCAGGGAACTCAACTTTTGAATCTTAGTACATAAATATTCTTCTTTACCCTGTCCTTGACCATGTTCATTGTGTTCTTATCACTAACCTCTTATGTAAGACGCCTCCATTGCTCTGTTCGCCATGCAACATATCTTATGAACCAACAGGACTTTTAGCTCCACATGTCCACACATAACGACGCTACGCTACTCCCAGCCATGTGTTTCGTCAGCCTTCTTGTTACCTTTAAAGCAAACGGTAACGGTCACTGTATGGTTCACTAATCAACGTAGCGGCGTGCTAATGAGAAATGCTATGTCAACTTCATAACGGCTTTTGGCCTCTCAGAAAACAGCAATGTGAAGGTGCGGCCACACCAGACGCGTATCTCGCGTACTTTTTACGCGAGATACGCGCGTAAAATGTTGCTTGACCATTTTGTGTCAAAAATGGTCGCATACGCGCAATACGCGCAATACGCGCAATACGCGCCTACGTCACTCGCCTAGATGAGCCCAAACCAACCAAGACGTTGAGGGTTGGCTTAGCAACCAGAGACTCTGTCCATGCAAGTGGAACGGAGCGTTCCCTCTTCGTCATAACTATCAAACCAAACATCCTTCACATTCACCGAGTGAACATTATGAAAGTAAAATGCACATTTCTCGCTAGAAATGTTTCCATAAAAGCATTTAATGGCGTAACTATGTTACTATTTCCACACAGAAAAAAGCAAGATGTCGGCCGTATGCTTCTGTCCCAGCTCACTACTCTCTGCCAGTGACGACGGGTCAAGCTCAACGCTGATTGGGCAATGCGTGTCTCGTCAGACGCGTATCTCGCGTACTTCGCGTAAAAAGTTCAATTTTTTGAACTCTTGAAATGTACGCGATATACGCGATATACGCGCGTATAGCGCGTATTGCGCGTAAATATACGCGCCACATACGCGCTATACGCGCGTAAAATGTTGCTTAATACGCGAAATACGCGTAATACGCGTAATACGCGCGTAAACCAATGGTTCCCTATGGAGAAAATGGCGATTTCATACGCGAAGTACGCGAGATACGCGTCTGGTGTGGCCGCACCTTAACACCTTGACTGGAATCGGAAATAATGTCTCTCTCTCTCTGCACAACAGCTCCGCAGCAGCAGGGAGACCTTTCCGCGTCACACTCCTTCCCTGCCCTCCTCCGACAGCCTGCTGACGCATCGCACGTCGCAGCTATACGGTTCAACGTTGTCCTTGCTTCATCTTTCAATTTTCGCTTGGGAATTAATGTATGTTTCACTGAAGTCCTGAACCATTAGTCCTCCGGTGACATAATTGTAACATGACTGAAGCCGATCATTTAGCTGCATTCTTAGACAGCCAAACGGTTGCAGAAGCAGATCCAAAGCAAAAAGCAATTATTTGAAATAATAATGTGAAACCACAATTACAAACTACATCATGAATCACGGAATACACATTCTTTCAAGTATACTAATGTGTAATAGTCACGCCGCGTCCTGCTACGCGGTCCACTACCTCCATCTAGTGGCTACTTGACACCAGTGGTCCTTCTCCTCGCACACCAGTCTGCAATCACCAATCACCATTCCCTACTTCAGCCGGGGATCTCCTACCAGCCAGCGCCAGTTTGTCGTTAGTCAGTATCGGTCCTACCAGCATTCTCGAAACTCTGTCTCTTAGCCTGTCCTCTTGGTAACCACCTCTCTTCCTCTCTATAGGCCTACTCCCCCTGCCACCGAACCCCTGCCTGCCTGACTACCCGCCTGTCGTCGAGTCCTTGCCTGCCTGACTGCCTGCCTGACTACCCGCCTGTCGCCAAGCCCCTGACTGTCTGACCGCCCGCCTGTTACCGGACCCCTGCCTGTCTGACTATCCAAATAAACCCTGTTCCCTTTACCCCGTCTCTGCCTTCCTGTATTCTGCACTTGGGTCCCCACCTTCTGTTGCACAACAGTAATTGTATTCAGGATCCAGACAATAGAGATCATGGCTGGAACGGCCTTGGAGAGGAGTCGGAGGTCAGAGGGGAGGGGGTGATGAGAAGGTTTGGCAGTGAAAGGAGGATGAGGATGTTATGAAAGGAGGAGTAGAGGAGAAGAAAATAATGATGTGGAAGGAGAAGATTGGAGAGGAGGTGGAGGAGACAGGGTCAGACCGGGCCGGCAGCTGTGGCTTCCAGTTCAGGAAGAAGACCTCACAAGGAAAATGTAGCCCAATGTGACCTGTGAATGGATAACACATCGGATATATTCTCTAATTCTCTATTCTACTGGACCATATGTAGCAGGTGTTAGACAGTATGGGAACTGGGCGAGTGTGGTCATTTTGTTCTGATAAATTGTAAATTCCTCTAGCTTTATCTTATGCCCTAGAGATATGCAGTCCTCTTTGAGCAAATTATTTAAGCAGAGACGGTCCTGTTCTATATGCCATACTTCATTTGCCGGTCTTGGGTCAGGTACAGTTTCATCATTCAATCTTCTAAAGACACATGCTTTACTTTTCGTGAACTCTTTTCATGAACTTTCGTGAACTCACAGCCATGACCCTCATGGGTGCCGCATACAAACCTGTACAGTCTTTACATCTGTAGGCCTGCCTGTGCTGTCATACAGGACTTAGAACTGTCTGTCCTCTGTTATACATTCTGAATCTGTCTTTGAGACATCCTCATAAGTCAAGTGTATGGCTGCATGTTTCAGACTTTTCTCTTCAGTCATCTTTGTGTTTCAGATACAGTTGAAAGTCAACCAGGCCGGCCCAGTCCTCAACATCTGACCGAGAGATCCAACTGATTTAAATTTGGACAGTATGTTTCCAAACAGCACATCTATCATAAACCTTACTCAATGACTGTTTATAGTTTATTTCGTGGATTGTATGGTGAGCAAATATTTATTTATATAACGGAAAAAAACAGAAACTGTTAAATTTTGTGTTGTCGCTATGTATCTACTACTACTACAACTACACTACCATCTATGATTTTGTTAAATTATGATGATGATGGCCCACGTTGAACTTATCCTGTGTGCAACGTCTGTTCGTTAAGTCTTTACATAAATAAACAATGCTGTCTTTCAAATAAAACGTAAATGTAAGGTGTACTGGAGCACAACGTTGTTGTCCTCATTAGTCAGTCAACGGACGGATGCCACTGCATGAAACCAGCAATTTTCAATCGTGAAGCTCAGACAAACAGTGACGACCCTGTGTCTAGGGGCGATACTTTCGCAGACGTAGTTACAAAAGAAGCCACTAGGGTCGGCCAACCACATGCATTCTGTGAACATGACCCAGATACTCCCACGGAACCAATGGCAGACCTCCGACGAAGGCCTCTGACAAGGAGAGGGTGCAATGGAAGTAGGCTCAAAATAGAGTGCATCAAAATAGAAGGGTATATGGGTGGGGCCGGCCGGTAAGCCGTGCCTCCCCTGCAGGCTGTATCCCCACTATGCAAAGTTGACAAATGGGCGGGACCATGTGTCGAAAAGGGGGAATGCAGGCGGCAATCAATCAACATTGGTACACAAAGGGCTTTGCAGATGACTCTTTGACAAAGCTTTTCTGTGATGCGTGTGTAATCGGCGCCACTCACAACGTTGGTCGTGGAATTCGAACCACACCCGCAAACCATACCAGCAAAGTTTGTAGCCTCAATGAATCCCAATTTGTTGAATGCAGCCATCAGACAGATCAGCGCGTTTCTAGGAATAGACTTGCCTACCACCACGGTAGGGGGTTGTAGGGGGCCAGTGTTTAACCAGAAGGGAACACAAAAAGGCTAAAAATGATAGGGGTGGTACCAGCCTGAGCGGCGGGGTGGTACCACCCCGCGAGCTGTGTATGTAACATGTTACATACACAGCTCGATCTCTGACCACTTCCATCTTCTGTTCCAATGGGCGGGCTCATTAGAACATTCTTGCAGTAATGTCTGGCTATGAGATGGGAATATATGGATATTTTCTAATATATTCGAAATGTTTAGAGGCGTTTAGTTAAATTTGAACATCATTAAAACCCACTTTTTAACCCGCAATAGTAATAAACTCTTTTATTCTGAGTTGTGTTGTCAATAACGTTCAAAGGATTTCCACCACAGAAGACAAAACTCCTCGAGGCTCCAAGGGCTTGACAGAAGGTTTTTCCCAGCTTTCATTGGAGAAGAAACACATGAGTACCAAGCGGTCTGCCATTTCAAAAGCATTGGGGAGCCACAAAATGTACCACTTTAGAAAATCAGTCCACTATGATTAGAATCCCTGTTACCCTGAGAAGGTAGAATCCCAGTAACAAAGTCAAGAGCATTGTGGGACCAAGAGAGGCTAGGGGTTAGGCAGAGGACGGAGCAGACCAGCGGGGCGGTTGATTAGCGGGCTTCCCGCGAGCACACGCGGTGCCGGCGGCCACGGTTGTCAGCTTCCACTGTGGGCCACCAGAAGTGCCGCTTCAGTAGTGCCAGAGTGTGGCTGAGTCCAGGGTTGCAGGAAAACCTGGAAGTGTGCACCAACTGGAGAACCTGGGAGCGGAATGGCACAAAGAGATGGCTTAGTAGGTCCATTGCCTGAGTCTGGTTCATTGAGTTGGGCCTCACGAATCAGTGACTCAATCTCCAACTTCGCTGCGGCCACCAAACAGGACGAAGGGAGAATAGTGTCAAGGCTTGGAACCGACCCCTCAGAGGGAAACTGGTGGGAGACAGCGTCAGGCTTGACATTCCTGGAACCGGGACGGCAGTTCAGAGTGAAGCTGAAGCGAACAAAAAAGCAACTCCATCGGCCTCCATTGCCCGCCTCCAATTAGTTCAAAATGCCGCAGCTCGTCTCTTGACTAACACTAGAAAGTACGACCACATAACACCTATTCTGGCTTCATTGCACTGGCTACCTGTACGTTTTAGGCGTTTAAAATACTTTTATTTGCGTTTAAAGCCTTAAATGGCCTTGCCCCACCATACCTCTCCGAGCTGCTAAAACCCTACACTCCTAGCCGTTCTCTTAGGTCAGCTGACCAGCTGTTTTTGGCCACACCCCGTACCAGGCTAAAACACAGAGGAGAACGTGCCTTTGCGGTAGCAGCCCCAAAATTGTGGAACACTTTGCCGCTCCATATTAGACAAACTACATCCCTGTGTCTCTTTAAAACCTTGGTAAAAACGCACCTTTTTTATTTGGCCTTTGGACACTAGATGGCGTGTTGATGTGATGTAGACGTGTTGGGTGGGTCATGTGTTTTACTTATTTTATACTTATTTTATCTCTTTTTCTGTGTGCAGCACTTTGGAAACCCATGTGTTTGTTTAAACTGTGCTATATGAATAAAGTGGATTGGATTGGATTGGGCTAGACAGGAGCTGAGGCGTCTAGCTGTTTGAATGTAGGCAAGGTTCTTGTGGTCGGTCCAGATGACGAAGGGATCTTTTCCAATCCTTTCGTTTTTCCAAAGCCAGTTCCACAACGACCTAGTACCGCTCAGCAGGGGATAAAGATTGAAACGGTGCACTGATGGAGTTTCTGGTCTGAGGTGGAGGGCTGGGGCAGAACTGCTTCAACTCCTGAGTCCTAAGCATCCACCTCGACCATAAACTGACCTTAAGGTTCTGGGATGATGAGGAACGGGGCTGAAGTGAAACGTCTCTACAGCTCACTGAACACGTGAACAATCGGTAGAAGTTGGAGAAGCCAAGGTTTAGGCAACTCTGCCACTGTCTGCACCTTCTTTGGACCAGTCAAACATATACGCTTTTAATGAAAGAACATCGTCCAACAGCGGTATTAATGTGTCATGATTATCTTGTTACATCTTGAACAGCTCAGATTACTACACAGCGTAAAATCAACATGGCGACGATAGAAAGCGTTGCATTTAATAATAATAAATAAATTAAAATGCCCCGTTATTAATGCTACTATCTTAAAATGTTGCATTTTCCACTGAGAATAAAATTCATTTCATCCTTTTTTTCTTTGGGCAAAACAGAATCCTGACATACATGATGTATGGCTTTTTTTTCGAACAGCCGATAAGGGGCCAAAAACTTTACTATCGGTCCTATTCGGACAACTTATACAAACTACCTCTTCAGTCGTTTAGGTTGGGGGCAGGCTGTTTACAGACAGAGTGAGGTGTGTATGTTTATTTGGACGCTGAGGTCTTCTTCTTGTGCCACATGAGTCATTCAAGAGTAAAGAAGAGAATCATTGTTATCTGTAGTGGACTGGACTGTTTCCACATACATGCAGTGGACTGTTTCCACATACAGGTGATGTTTTATAGCAAGTGACACACCCCGCTCAAGGCTGATCTGGGATGGGATATGCCTATAGGCTCTATGCACAACTCCACTACTTCCTGGACTTAGTGCAGCTCCTTCATTTCCTGTCTTACATTATTGGACAAACTGATTAATCCAGGTGTGTCTGACCATTGGGACTACTCAGACACACCTGGATTAATCAGTTTGTCCAGTAATGTAAGACAGGAAATAAAGGAGCAGCACTAAGTCCAGGAAGTAGTGGAGTTGTGCATAGAGCCTATTGGGCTATTAAAGACTCTGTTGTCTTATCACAAAGGACAACGACCCAATTGCACAAGTTGGAGATACCGGTACAAAGCTCCTGTTGCAGTCGTGGGGCTAAATTGCAAAGATGGAATCTGACTCATCATGGAAGACCTCTGACTCTGAGCATCTGTGAAATGGGGCAGAGGCCAGAATAACTGGTTGCTAGTTGACTCTTTCTTCTTCTATGAACCTATAATACAGATAACTAGTCATACATCATACTATACAATCAATAAGTAAGTAAAGCCATTTAACTGAAACTTTACACAATGGTCAAACCACCTTTCCAGTTGTATGATCATTTGAAGTACTACCCCCATACTTCCAAAGCAGTGTCTTCATTTGAACTTACGTGGGTCGTGTTTCCAATGAGATCTCCAATACTAGCACCACCATACAGCCGCGCTAGAACTTCCAGCACTGCTCAAAACCTCGGCGTGCCTCACAGTCAGAGCCATTGCCACTCCTAATATTAAACACAGAATCAGACCTAAAGTCATCACAGTGCAAGACTTGATTATATATATATAATAATAATACTATATATATATATATATATATTATATATATATATATATATATAAAATTGTAATGTGATAGCCACCTTGTCTTCCCTGCTTTACCAATCTCTGTTACCGAAAATCCCGAACACCTCGTCTACCCCAAAACTGTGATGTGTTAGCCTACCCAAACCGAGAATTTATGGAACCGCCTCCACCCCCTTATGAAGACATTATAATCAGAGGTAGTACTGGAACTATAAAGGCAAAGCTCTAAAACCAGAGCACCTAGAGACAAGTTGTTACTTCCTTTTACCCGTATTTCAACAGGAAACCTTCTGCAATTACCGTTTTTGAGCAGCGAGGGAGGACAGCTAGGCAGTGTTTAGTGATTCTAACTGCTGTAAATGGCAGTGATCCATCGCTCTCCAAGTGACATAGTCAACGCATGATACACACACAAGGACGCCGAAAGGTTAAGAACTATATAAAAACGTAATTGACTTTCGTCTGTATTTTGGCATTACTTGATGACTTGGACAAACAAATCAGGATGCTATTTGTTCTAAAGCACGCAGGGGCTCCTTAGGGTTTAC
>OLKM01002470.1:20491-67717 GCA_900291075.1 Melanogrammus aeglefinus
TAAACACATAATCAGACCTAAAGTCATCACAGTGCAAGACGATTATATATATAGTATATAATATATATATATAGTATATAATATATATATATATATATAATATTGTATTATAGCCACTTGTCATTCCCTGCTTTACCAATCTCTGTACCGAACCGAACACTGTGACCCAAAAACTGTGATGTGTAGGCCTACCAAACCGAGAATTTTATGAACCGCTCCACCCCTAATGAAGACATTATAATCATGAGGTAGTACTGAACTACTAAAGGCTAAGCTTGAACCAGAGCACCTAGAGACAAGTGTTACTCCCTTTTACCGTATTTCAACAGGAAACCTTCTGCAATACCGTTTTTGAGCAGCAGAGGGAGACAGCTAGGCAGTGTAGTGATTCCTAACTGCTGTAAATGCGAATCGCTCTTCAGGTTTCATTGTCAACGGCATGATACACACACAAGGACGCGAAAGTTAGAGAACTATAAAACGTAATTGACTTCGTTGTATTTTGCATACTTGATGACTGACAAACAAATCAGGTGTATTTGTAAAGCACGCAGTGGCGGTTCTAGACACATTTCAATAGGGGGGGCCAAGGAGGGGGCAGTGTTTAACAATATTATGAAAATTACATAGGTCTCCCATAATCATTCAGGTAATCAATATGTCAGTGCCTGTTACAGCTATTTCAATGATATGTGTGTTTTGTATCCTTGTTCAACGCCATTCATTCAAATGGAAAACCTCGGACACGAGAAGTTAATGGAGCCGTCCACTTCTTTAATAGGTCCATGGCACTGTGACTGAGCCGTTTGTTTCACTACGACTCCTTTCAGCTGCCAACCCCTTACTCCAGCAAAAAATAAATACATAAAACGGCTAATAAAACGCTTGAGGAGGCGTTTTGAAAAAGAAAACGGAAATTTTCTTCAAACATGGTATAAATATAATTATGAGCCTTTGATTGATATCCAGATATTTTTTGTGGAGACACATTCCTGTTCCCCAATTGTATTGGAGTAAACAGCGATATCCATAGACATTCTTATAGCTATAAGATGGTTGAAGATGTCTATGGCGATAAGATGTCTATGGCAATATCTACTTCTGGGACTCTAAGAATTGACTGAGCCGTCCACAGCCCACTAAAACGGGTGCAATACCAGGCTTGGCCGCTGAGCACTGGTGGATTGCGGAAGTATGCGCTGTTCCTGGGGGCCTGGCACTGGCCTCCGTAGGCCCCCGTGTAGAACCACCATTGACAGCACTGGATACATGCTTACTAGGGCTCAGTGCAGTAACAGCATCATTGTTAAGGTGTCAAAATTAAATTGATCTAATCAAAAATAGTTTTTAAAGAATAACATAAATTAACCATGTGACCTATTTCTGACTGCTGAGTCCCTCAGAGAGGACCCCTGTGTCCACTAAGTTTCCGCCATGAGGGTCAGTCTGACAGTTGAGGATGGCTCTTAGGTGTGACAGTATTAAATGTCAGGTCTTTTGAAATGTGATGCATTTGGATCCCTACATTTTCAAGTGAATTACTTCCCTTTGTGCCCCCTCAGATATTATGATGTGCTACAGCAAGCAGAGCGAGGGTTGGTCATGGAACAAGGTAAAGAGAGGGACTTTGCTTGAAGAGAGGGTTGTAGCTAATACTGAGGAGGAGAGATGGTGATAGTACTTTGAGGATTTTGATGTAAACTAAAATCCAGTTTACAGTAAACTGGATATTAGTTTACATCAAAATCATCAAAATAGTATCACAATCTCTCACCCCTCAGTATTAGCTACTGAGGGAGAGAGAGCTACCCATAGAGTAAACTGTTTACTCTATGTAGGTAGGCCTCTCTTTGTACTTTAATCATGCAAGTGTTCATGTAAGTAATTATTTAAGTACACCTGAAACCATGTTAATCTTCTAAGAAAATTGCATGAGGTGCGGCATCTCAATCTGAAATTGCTTGAAAATTATACTTTAAATGGACTTCCTGAATAAGTAACTCCTCATTACTGACCGACAAGTGAACTGCAGCCTGCTGAAGCGTGCTTATTGAGAGCACTGGCATGCGAGCGTGCGTGGGTTGAGGCAATAATCATAAACCAATGCCAGTTATAGTCCTAAATCAACTATCATACACAGTAAATCGGACTGGCATGAGTCGGGTTTACGCACATAAAATGTACAAATTATGTTTTTTATATACAGTAACTCACGCTTAGACGTCACATCCTTCTCGGGTTCCGTGCCTAACAGCCCTGGTTAAATTACTACTGAAATCGGTTCACAGGCAGTTCTACCAAAGAGGAAATGCCACTTGGTTGAATATAGCTGCCTTTCGACCATCTTCCAGGAACTTCCTTGAGTTTCCACCACAGGATTCAGGGTCTAAATTAAGTTCTGGGCACATTATTTGACCCCCAAACACGTCCTTGTCCTTGGGGGCCATGCAGGAGATGCCATGCAGGAAATCTTTCACTGAATGTGTGCGTGGGGATGGCTGTTTTAACCTGTGCTCACTGATTGATCAATGTGCAATGTGAAATAGACATGAGGTGCTCAGTGCTGAGCCTCTCTGGACCTAGTCCAGCTGATTGGGTTTTTCCAATCAACTCCGTTATGGTAGGGTTATGATTAGGTTTAGGTGTTGAGGTTATGGCGACGTTAACAAATTCGATCACTCTAACCGCCGTAGTTGTTTTCGTTGTACCCATCCGTCACACCAGGAGTATGTCCGTCCTGCCGGAGCTGTGGCGCGCCAGGGGCTTCACCGGGGCTGCAGATGCTGCTCGAACTTCTGCTACCAAATTGTACAAAAGAGTTGGGGAGGGGCTGGACCTGAGCCGGGTGGGGCCCGTCCTAAAGGTGGTGCTGGACTAGAAGCACCACCCAACGGCTCTGCAGTGGGCAGCCTGGCCCGATATGTGTTTGGTTCAGCTTCAGATGTTTCCAAGCCCTAAAAACGCCAGAGCTCAACACAGCCAGTGATGGAGGCTATGGAACACAGTACATGGGAGTGGCCCGGGAATTTGATATGAAACCTCTGTGTGTTGTTTATCTAGGATGTCCAAGTCAGTAAGTAGGGAGGTAGTAAGTTAATACTTTATTTATCTCCAAAGGGGAAATTTGCCACAACATAGTAAGAAAGAAGGAAATAAGTAAAATAAATGCATAAATAAAGAACGTTGTATATGTGCTAGAGCTATATATTATAAATATAAGCCCCTATATCCATATATTTATATATATATATATTAGTGCAAACTGATATATAAATATATATATATTTATAAGTTTGCACTATTTTTCATTTATTTATTCATAGGCCTATAGTTTTTTGTATATATAAATATATATAGATATATTGACACATAGGCTATATAATAAAAAAAAAAAGGGAATAAAAAAAACCAAATATGGATTTCCATTGTCATCAGAGTTGCTTTTCGGGGTTGTGTTGTGATTCGTGTGCAGCTGTTTAACATCAGGACACACGTCCTCTCTCCTTACAACCAGGGGGCCACCGCGACGGATCACCTATATCCTGGTTGAATGTTTAAACTCAACATTTTTAGGAATATGATATGTGTTTCAAAAATATGAATATGGTGTTACATGTTGAAATCAACAGTTTTCATAATTCCTAAAATGTTCAAATAATTATGTGGTTACTTTTATAAAACAGTGTGTTGTCTGTAAATAAACAAGGCACTGACGGGAAGGAGGCGGCAGGTAACTTTATGCAAAAGACCCGTGCGCTCCTTCAGGAATTAAAACACACACCTTTACCTGGCCGCGTCACGTGATCGAGCATACCTGTCCACACAGTATCACCGAGCAGCTCACTGGTCGCGGTGCTCGTCTCCTCACAGGTAGCGTCTCAAATTTACGGCTCATCGTAACGCCTCGTCGTCCTCCTCAACAACAAGCGGTCCCGTGGAACCGGTTCTCCGGTTAAGGGAGTGACGCTACCTACTGCTCACCGTTCACCGAGGAGGAAGAAGAACACACGATGACACGGTGACACAACGCGGCTCGACTGAGGCTACAAACTCAAGGAAAACACACCGAGTACGACAATTCAAGCTGCATAGGTGAGTTCTTACAGTCGTTTGCGTTAATAGTGGAAAAATGGAGCCACCTCGTCGTGCAGTGGACCTCACCTCCAGACTGGCTCTACCGGTCTCCCTCTCTTTCCACCTCCCTCACCCGTCTCTCCGTGGGAAGTTAGCCGAGGTATCACCGACGCCTCTACGCGTCCACCCCCTCTGTCCGGGATGTGCGCGTGTGTGTGGTGTGTGTGTGTTTGGTTGTAATGTGTTTACACGTGTGAGTTGTTGCTTCTTGTGCCCACCAACACCAGCGGGTTATGGCTTTTTCTGATTGGGAGGAACATCCACTTACAACTAACATTCCATGCGGGATTTGGAAGTGAAACTACTGACTAAAGGCGTCCCTGTAGCACACGAAATAGTGAAGGAAAGCCTCCTTTCAGGTGTGGGCTACCTGTGTACCAGGGGCGGGGTTGGTGGGTCGAAACAATCGTTTAGGAGTTAATAACATTTCAGAATAAGAACATGAGATGAAGAAATTGTAAAAGTAAAACGCCTACTAGAAAATGGGACAAAGAGTTGGTTTGTTAGACAAATTACTGAATATATGGGCCTTATGACACAGAACCGACAGAATCATGAATAGTTGTTACTCAACAAATGTTTGTTTCTGTTTCAAAAGGATACTTGAGGAAGTGTTGAGTATGTGAGGGCTGTCTCGGTATGTATCTCCTCCACCCTGGAGGGGCCAGACGTCTCAGGGTAAAGATAGAGATCTCGTTTATCAAGATA
The DNA here is from genome assembly GCA_900291075.1 of Melanogrammus aeglefinus. NCBI lineage: Eukaryota > Metazoa > Chordata > Actinopteri > Gadiformes > Gadidae > Melanogrammus > Melanogrammus aeglefinus. Next base: position 25,334 of record OLKM01002470.1, read on the forward strand.
GAGATGGACAGGTATATGAATTGATGGACAGATGTTTCCCTGCATGTTGAGGGGGACACAGTCAGTGTGCGCTGTGTATTGTTCCGTTCACACGAGGTGAGCTCCAGTGTCTCAGTGACTGTCACTGATATACCTGATGCCTGCTGGCGTCAGTGTCGGGTTAACCTCATTTAGTGGAGGTTTCTGGAGAAAGGACATGAACATTATTTAAAATCTGACTGTTTGGGCGTCTGGGGCAGGAAGTGCACTCCTTTTTGATTAGGGAAATGCTCTGTCAGGATTTGAATCCTGATCTCCAAGGCAAATGTTATCGAGGTTCTCCTTGAACAGCACTCCTCATCTCTGAGGAGCATGACGTAGCGATTCGACTCAGGGCATGCCACAGGTTTCACAAGGGTCAGTTGGCTTGGATGCCATGTCGGCTTAGTGAAAACAAACATGGCTTGTCGAGAACTATTGGCTGTTATCTTACATACATCATTACATTTGCTGTCCGTCATCGATCCGGACTCTGGAAGCTCTGTTCTCCAGGTACTTGCCCACTTGAAGCGGTGTCCATATTTTAAACGTGAAGCTTTAAAAGTAGGGAGCAGTATTTTGCATGCAGCTGTGCATGCAGTTCCTATCCATTTAAATATCCTTTCACCAATGCATACAACCGCATCTGAACTGAAACATTTGACCCACAGGTAATCGTATGACTTATCTGTGGGGCGTGAGTAAAAGAGCAGGTAGGGCTGCCTCGGAGGAAGAGGGCTGTCCTCTGGGGAACCAGAGGAAACTCAGTGCCAGCTAATTGACTGGAACCCTGCTGTGAGGCAACCTGTTGAACTACCTACCTTAATTATTATTACCACCGTAATGTACCCCTGCAGCGCCCCCACCACCCCCCCCCCCCCCCCCCTGCCTGCTGCACGGTGTCCTCTCAGAACCTTCTGGCTGGGAGTCTGATTACGTTGACCGCTAAACTAGTGCGCCTCTCTAGCTATTCGGTCTAGTTGTTTTAATTTTAAATTAGCTTCCTTTAGTCTCCGAGTCCCGCTGACGTCCTTAACAGAATGGATAGAGCTGTTGTAATGCTGTCCCCTCTCCCTGGGGTGGTAGAGAGGGGACAGCATTAGCATTGTTTGACTAAATGGCGGTTACTCAATACATGGCCGTTGCTGTATTTCTTCCTGGGCATTGATATATAAATGAGCTATATTGGGCAGCTCTTCTTTCCAACTGATGTCCCCCGTTTGTTGCTGGAAGTGGCCAATGTTTATACACGTATCAGGTGGACACAGGCACCAGCAGGCTGTGTTTAGAGGGATACGCTTTCAAAACAAAAGTACCTTCCATGTGGATTGGGACCACTCGGCAAAAAAAGTGTTTGTTCTTGAAACATCACTAATTTTGTGGGTGTGTGGGTGGGTTCTACCACCGCTATAATCCAACTTTCCATCCCCCGATTCTGGTCTTGAATCCTGCAGACAATCGGATAACTTCCTGCTCGGTACCCCTGGGTTACCTACCCACACTGCTTCTGTCCCCACTCATACAGCTCACCCCGTCACTGTTCCTTTCCATTATCGGAGAGCGAACTACTACAGTCTGCTTCTGTTAAACTATGGCAAGATTCATCTCGTGGCTAGAAAACCCTCAAGGGTTGAAACCAGGAAGGCAGAAGAACTGTTGTATGATATTTTCTGTTGCATCATTCAAAGTGAATTAGGCACCCAACAGTATTCATATGAGAATGTGATGGGGGGGGGGTGGGTTAACTATTTAAAAGGGGGTGGGGGACGACTGTGATGGTGGTGTCGAATTACACAAAGACAAACAGACACACACTGTGTCTTTACATCGCTGCGTATTCCCCGGATTTCTTATTCCTACAATGATGCAAAGCCTTAATAACTGAATAGTGAATACACTATGGTCAGAGGTCAAAATGCTGTGTCATTTCGTCCCCTCATCGAGCCGTACCTGTCTACCTGGCCAGGTAGGCTCTCAGGTTGCATGACATTTAGGGGAACGCCCCTCAGATCCATCAGAGAACCTGTTGATCCAGTCCACACTAGAGTCTGAGGGGAAGTAGAATAAAGGCAGCGGGGTCGCCAGGAGGCGTGGCTTGATCAGCAGATAATGGTATGTTCCAGATGCCTCGTACACCAGCCACACAAATTGCTCTTGTGAAGTTATTTCCTGGCTTGTAGCACTTGTAGTGTTTCTGTTTGTCTTTGTGATTGTGTCATGTCATTGGCTAGTCATTGTTATTGTCAGCTACATTAGCCTTTTGAGCTAACCATCTCAAACAAACAACACAACTTTACATTGTGTTGCATGCACAGCAAGACTGTGCAATGCATAAATTGGTGACCGGATTAAGGCAGCAATGTTATCAAGTGTGTAAGAGCATTTAAAATGACCAACGTTGTACAAATACAAAGAAAATGCATCTCTTCACGGGCGCAGCCATATTGTTTCTCGAGACGTATGGTCAATCTCCCTGAACTCTGACTCTCTCAGAATCCAGAGTGGGAATGACCAAAAAAGGGGGGGTGCCTTTGTGGAATGCCGCAAGAAAGCGGGGAGACTTTCCCACGTTGTAACTTGTGCGGACGGTGTACGAGGCATCTCGAACACACCATCATCAGCAGATATCCGGCCAATAGGATGGCATTAAGTGATTGGAAGCGGTCCATGTTTATCTGTAGTGTTTCCTCTATATTGAGTTATGATTCACAGAGAATTTTGTCAACGTGAAAGAAGGTTTGAGGTTGTCTTATACATTTATTGTATAAACTGTAGCTCATTCAAAGGCAGTGTGATGAAATGCTGAAAGCGAACCAGAGAATAAATACCAAAAATAAACAAATTAAAATCCCTCGTATCAGATATAGGCTGACTTGTTATTTTTACCATCAGTACCAGCCCAGAACTTAACCATCCGTGCATCCTTACATGTGGTGGGCCACACGTCACTATAAATACAGCTTTCTGCAAAAGGACTCTCAAATGTTCAGGTGCCAGACTCACTTATCACTCACTTTAAAAACAATGTTAGCCTACGGCCAATGGTTGTATGGGGGGGGTGGGGTTAATGATGAGGTTGGGATTATGTGTGTGTGTGTGTGTGTGAGATTGTTTGTTCGGCTGCATGCTATGCATAGCTGCAGTAACAATAGCCAGGTGAGCAGTGATGCTGCAGTGTGTTTCCTGTTGGACAGGCTGACAGCTGTAGAAGAATCTTTCTGTGATCCTGCTATGTTAAATCTAGACCTGCCACTCACAACCCTCCTATACCTGCCGCCACCACACCCAGGTCAATGGAAGCAACGTCAACTGAATCCTCTCCTGGAATCACTTGGCTGTTTTGTCCAGCCCATGTGCATGTGTACAACTTTTCAACCACAAAACCTGAAACCAAAAACCGCAGAAACACGCACCCCACGCCTGTACAGATGCTCAACACATTGGGCGTGGCACATTACAGACACGGCACAGAGCTGTTTACTCAAGTCAGCGGGAACAATGTCCAATAAGCAACACTTGGCGTACGTGCTTCCTTATGCGATGCAGTATGGAAATTAGGACTGGCTTGAGGAGACAGAGGTTTGTGGTGGAGAATGAAATGTTGATGAGGAGTGGAATAAATAGGCCTGGGAGCCACTTCACCTTAAACCGCCCCAGGCAATGTGCTGGAGAACGGGTGTGGCAGTTAGCTCACTGTGTGTGTGTGTGTGTGTGTGTGTGTGTGTGTGTGTGTGTGTGTGTGTGTGTGTGTGTGTGTGTGTGTGTGTGTGTGTGTGTGTGTGTGTGTGTGTGTGTGTGTGTGTGTGTGTGTGTGTGTGTGTGTGTGGGGGGGGTCTCTTCAGGGGCTAGATGCTGAAGCTGGCAGCCTAGTATACTGGTTTCGGTATTATACTACTACTAGTCTAAAGGTAATGTGATTTATCAGTCTATCTGGAGGGATCCCTGAGCAAATATTCTAACCCTACCTGCTCCCAAATGCAAATCAACTGTTAATCCCTTTTAGATAAAGATGTCTGCTTAACTATTAAAGGTCAGTTTACTGAACAAATTTCCTTGCTTCCATAATATAAAGCCAAACACATCTCCAAGGTAAACGGGGTCAATCAGGATTTGAAAAGTGCACGATTTTTAAGAGAACCAATAATTCCCAATGTGTCAATCAATATAATTATCACGTTAGAATGTCTCTCAATGTGCTTTATTATACAGATTATAGTTAATCTGTTCTAATGGTGGTCTGGTCTTTTTGGAGTCTTGGTAGTTGCTAGACCCAGTATGGATAATGTTTGACCGTATGGATAATATCTAGTCGGCCTCTGAGTTTATATTGATGTTACTTTGTGGAACATTTGCCTTGCTAACTGAGGTATTAGTAACGCTGACAATCAATCCAACCTCTGTCTGTCCGTCTGTCCACAGCAGACCCCTGAGGTGCCAGGATGAGTCAGCGTCACCGGGCCGACTCCACCGGCTCCCTGGGGCCCGACGATGAGGTCATGCCCTACAGCGACGACGAGACCGATGACGAGTTGGACGCCAGCTCTGAGGGGGAGCCGGCGGAGGCCCCGGAGCACGAACCTGGGGCCCAACCCCCTGTGGACACCAGGTCTAGTGGTGAGTCCCCCAGTGATGTCTAGTGGGGGGGGGGGGCTGAGTCCCCCAGTGGTGTCTAGTGGGGGGGCTGAGTCCCCCAGTGGTGTCTAGTGGGGGGTCCCCAGTATCAGTTTCTGAAGGGCTAAATACAAATGTACACATGTATCTGTTGTCTGTTATTCTAGATCTGGGCTGGAGCGTGAAGTCCAACGACCGTGCGTACCACCAGCTTCCTGAGTTCCAGAGGAAGGTCTTCTTGTGCATCAAGAAGAGCAAGTACTCTGTAAGAAAATGTTACTACAATCTTATTCTAGAATTCCGTTCAACATGATATCCTGGTGGATCCTCAGATCAAACAGTGTTATGGGGGGGGGATGAAAGATGGTTGGGTGGATGGATGTGATCTTTAAGAATTTGACTGGCGATCAAACGGAACCTATTATTAGTGTTGAAGCTAATCCGGTTCCACTGGTGTACTTATTGGTATGCAGGCATGCCATTTCTACCTCAATAGTTTCTGTGAGCTTCAACCATCTTATAGAAAACTCTTAGTTTAGTTTTCCTCTGCGATCAAAGTTAGAGTTTGAATGACGAGAATAACACAAGGTCAACTTGTCCAATGAGGTCTGGAGACCTCATTGCCTCTTGCCGTCTGCGTACACCGACCCTCGCCTTTCCACCGCAGCAAACAGCTGGTTCTTCAGTCAAACCGGTTTTGGATTCAAGACCTCAGCAAAACCAAATGTTGACAAAACAGCAGGGAAAGAGCTTTCGAAATGACAAAACGGCTCCATGTCGTCAACCTATCCAAGCGAACCGCCCTAGGACAATGTCTGACGTACACGGTTTATGGACAAAGATTAACCAGGGAATATCAGGGCTGTTTCCTGCTCTGTGGCCCAGTTTCACACTCTGTGACTTTGTACTATTTAGCTTGTTGTTAAGGGACAGGTGGGGGTAATGAGTCTAGAAGTCATGTTGTTAAGGGACAGATGGGGTAATGAGTCTTATGTTGTTAAGGGACAGGTGGGGTAATGAGTCTTATGTTGTTAAGGGACAGGTGGGGTAATGAGTCTTATGTTGTTAAGGGGCTGATGGGGGGTAATGAGTCTTATGTTGTTAAGGGACAGATGGGGTAATGAGTCTTATGTTGTTAAGGGACAGGTGGGGTAATGAGTCTTATGTTGTTAAGGGGCAGATGGGGTAATGAGTCTTATGTTGTTAAGGGACAGGTGGGGTAATGAGTCTTATGTTGTTAAGGGGCAGATGGGGTAATGAGTCTTATGTTGTTAAGGGACAGGTGGGGTAATGAGTCTTATGTTGTTAAGGGGCAGATGGGGGTTAGGAGTCTTATGTTAAGGGAAGGCTGGGGGTTATGAGTCTTGGGCTACAATGTGGACCGTGAACATTTGCGTTTTTTTTCCAAGTGAGATGCCAGTCTAATATAACTTTTATTATGACCATCAATTCACTCGTCAAGGTTTTGGTTTTCGGAACAGTGACTAAGCAGACTTCCAGGTTAAATCTTATAAAGCCACTCCTCTACATCCTTTTAGAGGATGGGAAAATCATCTAATTTGAAGCCTGGATTCATGGTGAGGTCAATCTGGATTCAATCCCGGATGTCCCATCTGCCTTTAGACGGGTGTGAGCCTATACCCCTACCTGCTCCTGAATAACTTGTAACATTGATGACCTGTACGAAGTAAGTCCCTTTTAGGTAGAAGTGTCTGAATAGTGACTTCATAGTCTCCTCTAGTCGTTAGTGGAATGATGGTTTGACATAATGTCATGGGTCAAATCTGGTGTTTCTGATTTATCTCTGTCACCAGGGTAACGGCATCAAGACCTACAAGTACAACGCCTTCACCTTCATCCCCCTCAACCTGTTTGAGCAGTTCAAGAGGGCTGCCAACCTCTACTTCCTGGCCCTGCTCATCCTGCAGGTACGTAATAGGGATTGATGTAAACATTTATGGTCCCTGGCCTTATCTACAGCGGATCTTAATGGTAATCCTTCCTTTTTAACTCGGACGACATTCCCCTAATCGTTTTGGATTGACCTTTATCTGATTGCCAGATCTCTGACATCATCGCGACATTTGCGTTGCTTCGCTTTGCATTTTCCCATCTGCTTTTAATATGGCAGTCATGTGATCAACGTGCATGATGGGGACGGGAGGACGGTGACCTCCGTTCTACACATCGTCCTATAGGATGGGTGGTTATGCGTAGGTGAGGTCTGGTTGGACCCTTGGAGGGATATGGGTGGGTGGCTGGAGGATGGGTTGATGGGTTCAAAGTGTGTAAATCATTCGGACCAGTGGTTGGATTAAAGGAGGAGAAACTGATATAATTTGGTTTGTCTTGTTGCTGGAACGATGGACTAGTAGATGAGGAAACTGAGTTGTTACTGGAGCATGCGTCGGCCTCAGGTGAAAGTATAATAACGCACGATAATTTCCATGGTGCATTGCAATGATTACCTTTTTAGATTTTGGGGTTTGCGATGGCCCATTTAACAAGAACACATTGACATGGGGGGATGGTTAAGTTGATAATGAGTGAATGTTTAGGCATTGGGATATAGATGTTAATTTGGTTACTAAGGAGTCGGGTTAAAGCAAAGCGTCATGTTTCCTGCGTGTGAGGTCTTCATTTCCTGTTTCCTGTTTCCTGTCAGATCATCCCAGAGATCACCACCCTCCCATGGTACACCACCCTGGTTCCGCTGGTCCTGGTACTCAGCATCACCGCCATCAAGGACCTGGTGGACGACCTGGTACAAACCCTTAACCTGACCTTATCTTAGCTGCTGGGTGACCTGGTACAAACCCTTAACCGGACTTTATCTCACCTGGTAGACTAACTGGTACCTCACCCTTAACCTGACCTTATCTTACCTGATAGACGAACTGGTACCTCACCCTTAACCTGACCTTATCTTACCTGATAGATGAACTGGTACCTCACCCTTAACCTGACCTTATCTTACCTGGTAGACGAACTAGTACCTCACCCTTAACCTGACCTTGTCTTAACTGGGTCAACTGATATTTAAACATTTCTAGGGGGGATTTTTTTAACCTGGAAATTATTTTCCAGAAATCTTTGTAATAATTAAGGGACTAATGTTGCCAATTGTCTTTCTAATTTGTGCATTGTTCAGGAAGAAAACTATAGGCGTAATCCGTGAAAACGGATATATATTTCGACTGGCGCACAGTCAATATATGATCTGACCCTAATCAAATCTTACCTGGTAGAGGACTTGCTACTCTCATGACCTGCCCCGAACCTTACTTAACTTCCTCTTACTGTCCCCCACAATCCATTGAACCTCAACAATATATAGATATATTTTCTGTTCTGCCTCAACAAGTAGCTAAGTAATCTCAGAAAAACTCGGTCTTGTCCGATGGTGATTTACCTCTTGGGACAACAAGCGATGAAGATATTCAGATGATAGCCGACGGGTTCAGAAGTTGTTGCTCTCCACACAGACGGTTTACCTGCATGCAACTGAGCGCTTCTGATGCCAAACTCTTGTTCCGTTGCTCACAGATTCCTCATTAATACATGGATATGTTTGTTGAGTTCAGTGGCTAAGTGACTGCATGCTGATGTCTGTGTGAGACTGTGTGTTGGCATGGTTTGAGAGCTGTTGCTTTGTGCTACAGGCCCGCCACCGAATGGACAAAGAGATCAACAACAGGAAGACTGAAGTGCTTCTAAACGGAGGGTAAAACGACATCATGTGATCAAATCCTGCAAATAGTACATTCAGAGTTTAAATTTTGGTTGTAAAAACAAGTATTTGATCCATTCAGCAACTTCTTTAATGCGAGCAAAGCTTGTATGCATGTAGGTGAGACCGATGAAGGGTTTATAGGCAACAATCGAGTCAACAAAGCCTCCTTGTAACCGCGGTTCTCCTCTCCTCAGCTTTCAGGAGACCAAGTGGATGGACATGCAGGTCGGGGACGTGGTCAGGCTGAAGAAGAACGACTTTGTGCCAGTAGGTCAACTTCTTCATTATAATAATCATTTGTTGTTTATGCCGCCTTTCATCTGAGCCGAGGTGCTTGACGTGTGGGCGACCCAGTCAAGCACCTCGACCCAGTCGAGGTGCTTGACCCACTTGACACACATTTATGGACCTTAAATAATGATACTGAACCAAAGGAAATCTTTTACTTTGTTTTCTTGCAAACACGTGACCCTGGCATCGAGTATTATCCCAGCATCTGAGGCTCTTTATAGTTTGGATGTTTTACATCACTGTTTGTGTATAAAGCATATTTTCCGATAACTCATATTTGTATTGCTTTGCTGTATTATGTATTTTTTTTTTATCAAATTGATCATTATTGTTGAGCGGAGGAATTGTGTCTTTGTACTGTAAGTGTGTGAAGCCTCCCTGACGCTGCGTGATCCTCTGTCCCCAGGCCGACATCCTCATGCTGTCCAGCTCCAACCCCAACAGCCTGTGCTACGTGGAGACGGCCGAGCTCGACGGGTAAGACCCAAGTATTATCTGGGTCGGGTCGCTGTGCTTCTCAGACCTTGTGCTGGGCTGTTGGACTCAGGAGCAAGGGCTGCCCCCCGCATTGACTTCCCAAACCCAGCACCCCTCCCCTAACCCAGCTCACACCCCCAACCCATTCTGACATTTTTGGGTTTCTTACCGTGTACGTATTTGTCACTAGTTTGTTGAGGTGGATTTCTTAGTACGTGGACGTCGCTGAGGAACACGGTGCATAACGGCGATTGTTCTCCATGTTGAACCAGGAGAGAACATAAGCAGGCTTCCATAAGCTCTCCTAATGGGTTTGTGTTGGCCGTCGGTATGGGGTAGTGGACCTGTTTATTGATTTAGGAGGTGGGTCAGGACCAACGCACCAAAACAAAGGGCTGGAGGCCACTCCCCCATCGCTTAAAACAATGGAACATAGCTCTGTACCGTGCCACTGATACAACAAGCTGTCCTCGCTGCCCTCACGACGCCTCGACCTGTTCACATTCCAGTAACTTTCCATGACCTGAAGGAAAAAAGAAAACTACGCTTCCCAATGTCTAGAGTCACCTAATGACCCTAATAGTCTCTGAGAAGTCACATTTATAGAAGACACTGATTTGATAACATCCAACCTCGTGTGTGGTCGTTTGTATCTCATGTTCACCCAATTCAACAAGGTACATTCTAAAATACAGTTTTATGCTACTTGCTTATCTCTAGATAAAGGCTTTTCTCTGCCTGTCTTATTGTTCTGCTCATCTGTCTTCTGTGCCGTCTGTCTAACAACCTGTCCGTCTGTCTCCAGAGAGACCAACCTGAAGTTCAAGTTGGCTCTGAAAATCACAGACGAGAAGCTTCAGCAGGAGCACCAGCTGGCCCAATTCGATGGTACACAATACGTCGATCTGCCTGTCCGTCTGTCCTATCTTTGTTCACCCCCCTCTCTATCCATCTGTATTTCCCTCTGCTTTTCAACCCTCATTTGTGTTTTCCATCCTGTTAATTCCTCCTTTTTGTATTCTCGCTGCGTCATGTTTTAGTGGCACCGAAGCAGAGACGCTAAACAAATAAGTAGTACAATACACTCTGGATAGGACAGGAAATGCAAAGAAGACACGAAAAAAGCTTTTTAAAGTTCTCTTTAGAAGTCAGAAGTCTGCATTCTCACAGGGACACCGGTTATGGGATGCTCTGGGAAAGGAGGGTATCATAAAAGTAGGATCATGGATTTGGGTAAAAAAAAGGAAAATAGTGTCGCCAGTGTTCAACCGGCATTTTGTCATTGTGCACACAAACGCTACCCAATGCACACAATGATAAGCACACATTTAGCCCACTGTCTATCTAGAGTAGAAAACAGTTTTGATAAGGTCTCTTTGTCCTCAGATTATGTCGTGTGTAGTTCTCCCCATGTAACCCGCATCTGTGTGTGCTTTTTAAATCCCATTTGATATATTAGTCATTTTGATAACTAACAAAGTACTTTATTGCATGAATAAAGATGTATGTATTTCTACCGTCAGCCTACTAGATCCCATACTACATGCAGAGAAAATTTTCAGGGCTACTTCTCCCAGTTTAGCCATATATTGCTCATTTTAAGCTAGCGAGGACTGATTGGGTCTACGTTTGAGATTGCCATCTTTCTCTCACCTCTCCACAGCCATGATTGACTGTGAGGAGCCCAACAACCGCCTTGATAAATTCACGGGGACGATGCAATGGTCCCGACACAGCTACCCTGTGGACCTGGACAACATACTGCTGAGAGGCTGCAAGATCCGCAACACAGACGTATGCCATGGCCTGGTGATATTTGCAGGTACGTTGGTCCCAACAAACACCGGCTTACAGCAATCGGTTTGCTGCCAGATGCCACAAACACAGGCGTACGACCATCAGGTAAGCTGGCGAAAGCCACAGTCCCCACAAACGCATGCTTACAACCGGAGGTCTGTCTGTGGTTTCTGATGGCGCGCCACCAGTAACACGGCCTATACGGTTGTAGAGGTGGCGCAACACTCTGCATGCTTTTTGTTTCAGTTCTGCTGCTGTAAATGATTGCGCCATTGAGATAAGCAGATGCAAATTAGGATTTGCCATTCAATACCGCCTTCTTTCGTCTCTGGAAAATCGCTTTGGAGTTGGATAAGAATTCAAATTGATAATGGAGAAGAAATACCGGAAACCAATACACTACCAAATGGTGCTATCTTTCTCTTTACCTGGGCAACGGGGGTGTACAATTATCCTATTCTCATATCACCTAGAGGTCTCTATTGTGCCCAGGGACAGCATCAGATCTATCTCTTCCTCAGCGCCACCAGGAGGTGTTCTGTAACCCTGTAGTCTCTATGTCTCATGACCGCATTCTCACCTCACTGAATTGGATCTTAACTGAATTGAAGTGAATCACAATGGAGTGTGTCTTAAACCCAGGTTGGTGGTCGAATTTGAGGACAGGGCGTTCAAAGGGATGGCTGACGATGGGAAGAGGCTGTACGGGAGCTCTGATGGGGCATTTTATTGAGGTCGACTTGCATTGAGGGCCCCTCCTGCAGTATTGGTTGACCATCATTATTCAAGCCAGGCCAGTGAAATCAATGTTGAATGTGGCCATTGTTATACCCTTCCCAAGGTGATCAGCCCGCGGAATTAAATGACCAAGAGTTAGGATAGTCTTTAGCCATTCAAGGCACTACAGGCTACTTGGCTGATCCCTGCTGGTGGTGGAGAATACCCCCTAGCAAAAATGCGCATCCCTGGTGCTGTTATTTTGTCCCTCAGTCCCTCCCTACTAACCTCCCTTTGGTAAACGGTGAGCTAGAGTTTGGCTGATACCTGTAGCTCCATGATACTGACTGGGATCTGTAACTAGAAGAGAAACTCCTGGTTCGATGGTTGCAATGGCTTCACAAATGTGTGCTGGAATCTTTGAAATCTTAATTTTCTGTACAGTTGTATTTAGTTTATAATTGTTCACCAATATCTCTGTGCACCAGGTACTGATTACTGCCACAGTCAGGGGGAGCACTTGGCTTTTGGCCGTTTATTATCCACCGCTTTAGCGGTTTATCCATCGCAAACTGATGCTCAACATCGCGTCTTTAAACGCCACATAAGAACTGAAAACAAACTTTTGAGGTATTTGCATGGCACATTGGTTTGAGGGGGGCCTTCCTGCCCACATAATAATTCATTCGGACTCTGATTGGAAGGCCTCGAAAGGGGTTTAGTCATTTGTATACAGTGCTGGGGAGTAACGGAATACATGTACCAGCGTTAAGTATTCAGAATACAAATTATAGTAAGTAACTGTAACTGTTACAGTTACAATTTAAATAGTTGCTATTTAGAATAGTTACATTGTTGAAGCCAATGGATTACATGACGATACTTCTGTTTTCGCAGTTTATTCGTGCTTTCACACCACAAGCATTTAGTGCGCACTAAACGAGTTTGGTTCGGTACGTTTGCATACAGCCGCGCGCATTATGGGAATTATTGTTTGATTAGCGGTAACTCCGAGACTAGCAGCAAATTTTCGGACCGTCGGGGAATTTGGACACCCACATAAAACGTATGCTGGAAAATACACATAAAAATGCTTATACATTTAACACATTCAGCACCAGGATAAGGGAGAAGGAGGTCTGTCTGTCTGTCTGTCTGTCTGTCTGTCTGTCTGTCTGTCTGTCTGTCTGTCTGTCTGTCTGTCTGTCTGTCTGTCTGTCTGTCTGTCTGTCTGTCTGTCTGTCTGTCTGTCTGTCTGTCTGTCTGTCTGTCTGTCTGTCTGTCTGTCTGTCTGTCTGTCTGTCTGTCTGTCTGTCTGTCTGTCTGTCTGTCTGTCTGTCTGTCTGTCTGTCTGTCTGTCTGTCTGTCTGTCTGTCTGTCTGTGCAACGCCGTTGCAAGAAATGTAGATGTAATAGGAAATGTCTTTCGCAATGAACATGCCCTTATAGTCTTTGTTCCACTACAGCAAATTACATAAAATAGTGCACTTTCAAGGAGATACATTCAGCCAGTTTGAACAGAAGAATACACCAGAATAGGCCTGTTTAGTAAGCTTTGATACTGCATTGCTACACTTAGAAAATGCAATTCAATGTGGAAGTAATCCAAGTATCCAGAATACAATACTCTGTGATGAAACGGAATACGTTACATTTTTGGGCATGTATACTGGATACATTTTAAAAGTTTCCTTCCCAACACTGTTTGTGTATATAAAGTGACTACGATTTCCTTGTTCCTGGTTTAGATCACTCCGTTGCTCCCAGTTTTTTTTTTTTATGATGGACGCTTGATGTCTTGCACAAAAAAAAGGAATGTCGAGATTTTGGGAAGATCTCCTAGATTGGTTTCCTTTGGATTCGACTCTAGTATTGGAGAGATGCAAGCTTTGACTTGCAGCTGTAGAAGAAAAAACTGCTGTTGTTGGTTTTCGGAGTGCATTCTCCTGTTCCACCCTGGCCTAATGTTTCCTGCTGAACTATGTGGGCCCGAAGAATGTTTGGGAGGTCAGTTAATATTGGCTCCGCAGCAACCTCACCATGAAGACCTTTAGTCCCATCTACTGCACACCTTCTTCTCCATGTCAGCCTGGGTCTCATATCCAAACTGTTGGTCTTGAACTGCACCTGGAGGTCTACCTCGCTCGGTCGTCCTCGCGCATATTCTGCATATACCAAAGATAGGCAAATAATTTAAATACTATTGTGCCACTTCTGATTGATCAGACCACTACCATGAACTGTCATGGACATGGTCATAAAACCAGCCATGGTCAATGGTAAGGCAATAAGGAAGCAGGATTATCGCTCCCCGATCAAAAAGCTGTAGAACAACTAGTGCCCTTCCCAAACACCAACAACCATACCATCTAGAAACTAAACGGATGGTGACAAACAGGCACACAACACAAATTCATCTGACATTTAGAATAAAGGGAGCAAGCCCAAGATGACAGTAACAATTTATATTTATATAATATGAATATAAATCTTGAAACCATTTTTTAGGACTGCAACATACGTTTTAGGACCCCCCCATACGTGTCACAGATGGATTCTTCCAATTAACCTCTTTGCTACCATATAGCTGGCTCAGAAAGGAATTTGTCAATTTGTTAATGGTTAGGTGACATCCCAAATCTGCTGAAGCAAATGTGACTTGCTCCTAATGTACCTACTGTAGAACCCAATGCATTTTTCCATGCACTGCCATTACTTCATTAGAAGTAATGGCAGTGGCTTGGGCCAAGTTTCAGTGATTGGTTTCCTGTGACAGTTTATTTGGTTCCTAGAAGAATGCTAGCTAGTTTTATGCTAGTGGAAGTGTAAAAGTATTTCCTTTCTGAGACAGGAAGTGGTGTTGTGTGAGATGGTTCTGGTGGTCCTGTTGAGTCTGATGATGACGAGGTTCTGTTCTCTAGGGGCTGACACCAAGATCATGAGGAACGGCGGTAAGACCAGGTTCAAGAGGACCAAGATCGACATCCTGATGAACTATATGGTTTATTCCGTAAGTGTGATGGCGCTATTGAATGTGTCAATTTAAGTATCTCACCTTCCTCATCCCAACCGGTTCATTGGTCCCCTTGTTGCTCTCTGCAGTCCGATTTAACACAAGGCCGTGTCTGCCTCTCCCAGTGTCTCCTACCTCTCCTCTCCTAATGCTCCTCTCCTACCTCTCCCCTCCTAACACTCCTCTCCCAGTCTCTCCCAACGCTCCCCTCCTAACGCTTCTCTCCCAGTCTCTCCCACCTCTCCCTTCCTAACGCTCCTCTTCCAGTCTCTCCTACCACTCCTCTCCCAGCTCCTCCTCTCCCAGTCTCTCCTCTCCCAGTCTCTCCTACCTCCCCCCTCCTAACGCTCCTCCCCCTGGATGTGTCAGATCTTCGCTCTGCTGATCCTGGTGGCTCTGGGCCTGGCCATCGGCCACGGCTTCTGGTACGAGCAGATCGGCTCCTTGGCCTGGTACCTGTATGACGGCAAGGACCAGGACTCCTTCTACAGAGGCTTCCTAAGCTTCTGGGGGTACATCATCGTCCTCAACACCATGGTGCCCATCTCCCTCTACGTCAGGTGCGGATATTACTGAGGAATAGTAGTGTCTAGTCATCAAGCAGCTTTTGAGTTGGCTCCCCATCAACTCATAAAGTTGCTATTATGGTCTGTCCAGTGTGAGTCTCATACACGTCTTCTGTGCGCAGTGTTGAGGTGATCCGTCTGGGTCAAAGTAAATTTATCAACTGGGACCTGCAGATGTACTACGCAGAGAAGGACACGCCCGCCAAGGTATGGACATGCCCTCCGTCCGCATATACCATCTGTATATGTACTACTGTACATACTATCTGTTTATGTAGTACTATACATACTATCTGTATACGGAGTACTGTATACACTCTTGTATGTAGCACTGCATATAATATCAGGTATAGGTAGTACTCTATGTACTATATGGGTATTGTTGTCAGTGCGTTTATACTAAACCAAAGACAGATACAGGAACAATGGCTGTCCACAGTCCTAGTTCCCCTTCCTCCCCACTGGTTCTCCTGTATCGTTGTTTGAGCGCTTGTCTTCCTCCAGGCTCGGACCACCACCCTAAACGAGCAGCTGGGCCAGATAGAGTACATCTTCTCTGACAAGACCGGCACCCTCACGCAGAACATCATGGCCTTCAAGAAGTGCAACATCGGTGGAAAGACTTACGGTGAGAACCTCTCTCCGTGGTCGGTAAGGGACGACGGAGAACGGTCAGCAGCACCTCTATCGGAGATTTATAAGGACCTTCCGAGAACCTCAATCATTGGTTCTAACGTTAAGTTCTCAAATAGTTATAATAAACAGTATAAGTATCATTGAGACCTGATGGGAGAAAATGGGCCTCACAAAGCACCAATGGCATGGTAAGTAAAGGTGGTGCCAGAGTGGATAGGAAAAAAGGAGAGGGAGACATGTGATGGTATGAGAGAAGACTGCCACCTGCTATCTTCCTGGTGCAACTACACGATGGCTCTTATCTAGATCCTCAATTATGATGGGGGCGTTATCTATATTCTTTATCTCACAGGCAATCCCATGACGGCTAAAGGTGTTGCACTGGACCGAGGAAGGGTAAAGATATTGTTATTACTAAATTAGTGAAAACATCAACGTTTATTCAAATATACTGGCATGCTGTGTACAAATAGTCCTTCATTAATGTTAACAATGATAAATGAATGAGTTTGTCACTTTTCCATTTTTTTTTGGTAATGTTCACGCTACTAGTACAGTGTGTACCTAAACGTGCCCGTTGAGACAAGGTTCTTGGTCTCTTATGAGTTATACTTGGTGCTGCAGCCGGTGGACTTCAGCTGGAACACGTACGCGGACCCCAAGTTCGAGTTCATGGACCATTCGCTGGTGGCCTGCATCCGCTCCAAGCAGGATCAGGAGACGCTGGAGTTCTTCAAACTGCTCTCCCTCTGCCACACCGTCATGGTGGAGCACAAAGACGGTGAGGAGAAGGAGCATTCATTCATTCAGTCATTCATTCAGTCATTCATTCATTGGCTAGGGGAATGGGTGGCCGAAAGGTTCTGGTTTTGATCCCCAGTCTCTCCATGATGACCCTTAACCTCTGCCTGCTCCATATAACATGGCTCTGGAAACACTGTAATTTGCCCTGTGATCAAGGTAAAATGGTGTTTGTGTCTGTGTCCCAGGTGAGCTTGTGTACCAGGCTGCCTCTCCTGATGAGGGTGCTCTGGTGACGGCCGCCAGGAACTTTGGCTTTGTGTTCCTGAACCGCACCCAGGACACCATCACCATCAAGGAGATGGACCATGAGGCCACCTACCAGATGCTGGCCCTGCTGGACTTCAACTCTGACCGCAAACGCATGTCCATCATCTGTAAGTACACTGCACACCTACCCGCATCCGTCTGCAGGTCTGACACACAGATGTAAGCGGCGTGCCTAAAGCTCATTCTTAAACCCAGGGTCTCTTGTGATGCATTTGTCTCTCCAGTGAAGTTCCCAGACGGCCGTATCCGTCTGTACTGTAAAGGAGCCGACACGGTCATCTACGAGCGCCTCTCCCCCCACTCTCTGCACCAGGAGACCACCCAGACCTCTCTTGATGTGAGTCCACCCCCCCCCCCCCCCAAGGCTGCACTTCACTTTAGATCCATGAGTTGATGAGTTAAGGGTGTGTTCAACACCATGAGTTAAAGGTTGGGTATGGGATTTGCGGAACGCCAGCAGATTTTGAAAATACACAACTCAAATGGTCCCACCCCCTCTCCTTCAACGCTGACTCTGACTCCACCCATTCCAAGTACATGGACGCACAATCATGCACAAGCGCGAACACAGATGCGAGAGCGTGCCATGAGCTAGTTAGCTAGCTCCAGTAGCTACCGCAGGATAACAGCAAACAGAAGGTTGCTCTGGGTCACGAGCTTTGAGGACGTGGAACGAGGGGGTCACGCGCAGGGAGCAGGGGAGGGGGAGGGCAGTACGACCATTTGATTGACGTACTTACTGTCCAATGCGGAGGTGGATCTGGAAATCATTGGCTGGATTTTTTCGAGGCCTGCCCGTTCCACAGATGATTGACTTGTTTAATTTTCATGTCAGTACTTCTAACTCAGTGGCTGTAAGTGGGTTATGATAAGGATTTCAAGTAATTTTACAAAAATGGCCGAAAAAGAGAACACCATGCCCAACCTTTAAGGGTGCGTTTACCACCATGAGTTAAGGATGTGTTTACCACCATGAGTTAAGACTGCGTTTACCACCATGAGTTAAGAGTGCGTTTATCACCACGAGTTACGAGTGTGTTTACCTCTATGAATTAAGGATGGGTTAATCACCATGAGTAAAGAGTGTGTCTGTGTCTGCATTCATTCTCTGCAGATCTTCGCCAACGAGACCCTGCGGACCCTGTGTCTGTGCTACAAGGACATCAGCCAGGCCGAGTGGGATGAGTGGTCCAGGAAGCACACGGCCGCCAGCATAGCCACCAGAGACCGAGACGCTGCCCTGGACCAGGTCTACGAGCAGATCGAGAATGACTTACTGGTCCGTCCACATCATTATCAGTTCTCATACTCTGATTACATTTAGCACACGCTGTCATTAAGGCGTAGGTAGGGTTGTGATGCTTGAAGGGCGGCCATAGGGGACAAAACCGTCTGCGTAGCGCATTGGTTCTCAAAGTGCGGCCCGCGGGCCACTGGCGGCCCGCAGAAACATTCCTAGCTAAAAATTAGCAAGAATTAGCACGCGCGTTTATGGGCCGAGACGGCTTTTCTCCAGAGGTAGGCTGGCATCTCCCTTAGGAACTATGTCAGACATGTGTTCACACTGAAGGACTTACTATGTGGTGGGCCCACCTGTTCCTTTAACTGCCCTGTTTAAATCATGCTCTGGTACATTGACCTCCAGTTTATTACATGTTACAAATGATCCCCAAATGATTGGCTGACTTGTTGTCTCCTGTTCCAGATGATTGGAGCCTCGGCCATAGAGGACAAGCTTCAGGAAGGAGTTCCAGAGACCATCGCCAACCTGGCCAAGGCCGACATCAAGATCTGGGTCCTGACTGGAGACAAGAAGGGTACTTAACCCCCCACTGTGACCATAACCCCACCCACCTTAACATAACCCCGCCCAACTTAACATAACCCCACACCTTAACATAACCCCACACCTTAACATAACCCCACACCTTAACATAACCCCACACCTTAACATAACCCCACACCTTAACATAACCCCACCCACTTTAACATAGCCCCCCACCCTAACATAACATAACCCCCCCACACCTTAACATAACCCAACACCTTAACATAACCCCACACCTTAACATAACCCCCCACCTTAATATAACCCTCCACCTTAACATAACCACACCCACTTTAACATAACCCCCCCACCTTAACATAACATAACCCCCCCACACCTTAACATAACCCCACACCTTAACAAAACGGACTTGTTGACTTGTGGTTCCAGAAACTGCAGAGAACATCGGCTTCTCCTGCCAGCTGCTGACGGATAACATGAAGATCCACTACGGAGAAGACGTCAAGTAAGTGTTTGTGTGTCTAATATAAATAGAAGGCGTGTGTTGGTAGGTGTCCTCATCTAACATGTTTGTCTATAGAGTGTGTGTGTGTGTGTGTGTGTGTATAGATAGATGGATAACGTGTGTGTGTTTGTGTCTCTAGATAGAGAACGTGTGTGTATAGATAGATGGATAACGTGTGTGTGTGTGTGTGTGTGTGTGTGTGTGTGTGTGTGTTTGTGTCTCTAGATGTGAACGTGTGTGTATAGATAGTGGATAACGTGTGTGTGTGTGTGTGTGTGTGTGTGTGTGTGTGTGTGTGTGTATAGATAGATGGATAACGTGTGTGTGTGTGTTTATGTCTCTAGATGGATAACGTGTGTGTTTGGGTCTATAGATGGATGGATAACGTGTGTGTTTGGGTCTATAGATGGATGGATAACGTGTGTGTTTGGGTCTATAGATGGATGGATAACGTGTGTGTTTGGGTCTATAGATGGATGGATAACGTGTGTGTTTGGGTCTATAGATGGATGGATAACGTGTGTGCTTGTGTTTGTTTCAGTGAGAAGCTGCGGGTGCGTCAGGCCCTCAGGAGGAACGTTGCTCCCACGTTTGGGAACAAGAAGAAACCAGCCGAGCCTTTCTTCCCCGAGGCGGGGAAAAACGCACTGGTGATCACCGGAGGATGGCTGGTCAGTCTCACACCCTCTAGATAGGCCACGCCCCATTGGTTATAGAACACACCCCCCTGAGTGATATGCCAAACTCCTTTTAGATGATGAGTCATGCCCCTCTTGATTGATGGGTCACACCCCTCTTGATGATAGGCCACGCCCCTCTTGATGATATACCACACCCTCTTAATGATAGGCCACGCCCTATCGATGATAGGCCACGCCCGTCTTGGTGACAGGCCACGCCCCTCTTGATGATTGGCCACGTCTTATATGGTATATAAGTGTACCACTGAGCATGTTGGTTTGTGATGTTTCCAGAACGAGATCCTGTATGAGAAGAAGAAGAAGCGCCGCCGTCTGCGTCTCCGTCGTCTCGGGCGCCGCACTCTCCCCACCAGCCCCACGGACGGACAGCCAATCAACGACTTCGAAAAGGAAATGAGACAGGTGAGACGGACCATGCTTTACTGTTCCCTCGCTGCACACTAACCATACCTTTTTTATATACCCGTACTGTACCTTTTGATATGAGCCAACTACCCTTATGTACGCTTACTACATGTTTACCACATCCTAATGTACGCTTACGATACGTTTGCCAACCTTATGGCAACCTTATGAGTAATATTGGGTTTGATGTGAATGCATGGCAGGTGGACTTTGTGGACATGGCGTGTGAGTGTGAGGCGGTGATCTGCTGCCGGGTCACCCCCAAGCAGAAGGCCAACGTGGTGACGCTGGTGAAGAAGTACAAAAAGGCTGTGACTCTGTCCATCGGAGACGGGGCCAACGACGTCAACATGATCAAGAGTGAGTGGCTCATGCTCAAATGCTGTTCATTGCTACAGTGCGGCCAGCGCATGGACTAGTGTGTTTGCTAAGGCATTGGGCCGTGTTTTGGCTAGCATTGGGTTTCCTCTGGTTAGGGCTCGTCTAATCAAATGGCAGTTTGCTCCCAAAGACCCATGGATATTAATATGGTAAACATGTTTCGGTCGTTATGTGTTTTCATGTCTTTATGGACATTACACTGAGTAAGACGGTAACGGTGGTGGAAAGCTATGTTGCTAGCGCAATAGTGTGTTGAACAATGGCCCTGCCCACGTTCATGTACTGTATTGTCGAAGGACCTTTCCTTGGCCATCACAAGCCCCCCCCCCCCCGATGGTAAGGGAGGGTTGCCGCTCGTCATGTCCCTCACGCTACATGCTAACGTCTCATTTCCTGTCCCTCTCCCCAGCCGCGGACATCGGGGTGGGGATCTCCGGCCAGGAGGGCATGCAGGCGGTGATGTCCAGCGACTACGCCTTCGCCCAGTTCCGCTACCTGGAGCGCCTCCTGCTGGTGCACGGCCGCTGGTCCTACATCCGCATGTGCAAGTTCCTGCGCTACTTCTTCTTCAAGAACTTTGCCTTTACGCTCGTCCACTTCTGGTTCTCCTTCTTCAACGGTTTCTCTGCCCAGGTTAGCCCCGCCTCCCGATGGGTCACGTGACGCCAGCGGGCGACTGTGATTGGATGGGAGGGTACATGTTGAAACTTGGAATTATGCTAGTCATGCTTTAACTACAAGGGGTAGTTGGGGAGTATTCTGGTTAAGTTCGGAGGTTTATTTTCCAGTTTAATACCCGTATAGGTATCAAAGTGTACTTGGGTACCACATTAAAGTGTGTTTAGCTACTATACTAAGCTTTATTTAGTAACTATTAAGCCGTATTTGGTTAGCATAGTAAGGTGTATTTAGGTTTATCATTGTTGTATTAAGGTGTGTGGTTACTGTATCAAGCTGTATATCATTATATTAACATGTATTGATTAAATATTTTGGGCTTTATTGAGTTGTATTTAGTATAGTTACATTTATTTAGGTATATCGTGTGTGTGTGTGTGTGTGTGTGTGTGTGTGTGTGTGTGTGTGTGTGTGTGTGTGTGTGTGTGTGTGTGTGTGTGTGTGTGTGTGTGTGTGTGTGTGTGTGTGTGTGTGTGTGTGTGTGTGTGTGTGTGTGGTTGCTGGATTGAGCAGTATGCTAACTGTAATGCTGACTCTGTCCTCTAGGTGGCATATGAAGACTGGTTCATCACCCTCTACAACGTGTGCTACAGCAGCTTGCCCGTGCTACTAGTGGGACTAATGGATCAGGTAATGAAAGACCTTAACATCCGGATCACATCCACTTTCAACGAGACCATCATTGACACACTCTTGCCATAGAAGAGATGTTGAAGGCACTTTAACATCATTTCTAGTTGCAGAAAAATATGTTCAGTATCCCAAGCTATCGATACCAATAAACAATACCAACTAGGGAAGTATTGAAGCAACTAAGGGAAGGTTCTGGTTTTAGTTACAGTATGATGGTCTTTCTAGTTTTTAAACCATATTCTTTTTTTAATGATGTGCACATTAAGTTATCTGACTTATCGATCAAAATAAATATTTTTTTTATTGAGCCTGAACATTTGTTTGTAGGCCTACTGCTAACATAAGCTCCTCCCTCCTCCCTCCTCCCTGCAGGACGTGAACGACAAGCTGAGTCTGAAGTTCCCCAAGCTGTACCTTCCGGGCCAGAAGGGGGCGCTGTTCAATTTCAAGAAGTTCTTCATCAGTCTGTTCCACGGGATCTTCGTGTCGCTAATCATCTTCTTCATCCCGTACGGAGCCTTCCTCCAGACCATGGGGCAGGACGGGGAGGCGCCCTCCGACTACCAGTCCTTCGCCGTGGTGACCGCCTCCTCCCTCATCATCACCGTCAACCTGCAGGTCGGTACCGCCGGTTGAAGCCGGGTTTACGGTTCTGTGTAGAGCGCGTTGGGGAAGAGCCACTTGGAGACATGATGCAGCGTCAGAGGGTCTTGGAGTAGCCTGCCTTTATCTTTAAACGTCACGTTAACCAAATATGTTGGATGAATTGGTTGGTGTATCACACGTTTAGAAATAGTGTTTTGGTTTTGGCTGGTGAATTACCAGCCAAAATCAGTAATTACTTCGTATGAACCTCTGCACACCAGGGTAACTTGTGACCACACCTGAGGTGTGTGTGTGTGTGTGTGTGTGTGTGTGTGTGTGTGTGTGTGTGTGTGTGTGTGTGTGTGTGTGTGTGTGTGTGTGTGTGTGTGTGTGTGTGTGTGTGTGTGTGTGTGTGTGTGTGTGTGTGTGTGTGCGCGGTTAGAGTTAGTGCCGCGCACAAGTCTGTGTGTATCAACGTTGATCTTCTCATACATGCAGGACGTGAGGGATTAATTTAAGCTTTAGAGAACACTGAGTATATCTCTATTGTTGGGAATTGTATTTTTATTTTCTACACATGTTTTAACTGTGTGTGTGTGTATCTTAACGTGTTGTAGATCTCCCTGGAGACCTCCTACTGGACCTTTGTGAACTGTTTTGCGGTGCTGTGCAGCATGGCCATCTATTTCGGCATCATGTTCGACATTCACAGCGCCGGCATCCACGTCATCTTCCCCTCCTACTTCACCTTTACTGGTCAGTAACCCGTCTCTCTCTCCCTGTCTGGCGCTACCTGTCGCTGTCTCTAACTACGGGTCATATTTACTGCCAGATACCTTCTGTCTCTCTTGACCGCGCCCCCACTCTGTTTGGTCTCTAAATGTGTTGAAACACTCTCTAAATGTTTTCATAGTGTTTTGAGGTGTCTCTAATTCTGTAAAAACAGTCCGTGTTGAAACTGAAACGATCCCTTAACGCGTTGAAGCGGTCCCTTAACTGTTGAAGCGGTCCCTTAACTGTTGAAGCGGTCCCTTAACTGTTGAAGCGGTCCCTTAACTGTTGAAGCGGTCCCTTAACTGTTGAAGCGGTCCCTTAACTGTTGAAGCGGTCCCTTAACTGTTGAAGCGGTCCCTTAACTGTTGAAGCGGTCCCTAACGTGTTGAAGCGGTCCCTAACGTGTTGAAGCGGTCCCTAACGTGTTGAAGCGGTCCCTAACGTGTTGAAGCGGTCCCTAACGTGTTGAAGCGGTCCCTAACGTGTTGAAGCGGTCCCTAACGTGTTGAAGCGGTCCCTAACGTGTTGAAGCGGTCCCTAACGTGTTGAAGCGGTCCCTAACGCGTTGAAGCGGTCCCTAACGTGTTGAAGCGGTCCCTAACGTGTTGAAGCGGTCCCTAACGTGTTGAAGCGGTCCCTAACGTGTGTGCAGGCACGGCCTCCAACGCCCTGCGCCAGCCCTACCTGTGGCTGACCATCATCCTGACGGTGGGCATCAGCCTGCTGCCCGTCATCTGCATCCAGTTCCTCTCCAAGACCATCTGGCCCTCCGTAGGAGACAAGGTACGACCCCCCCCACTCCCCGACGCCGTTTCCTCTTCTCATGTGACGGTGTGGCCCAAACTGTGCCAACACCTACCGCTACACCTTAACTGATTGGTACCCTGGTGTCCATGGCAACAGGTCCAGAGGAACAGGAAGAAGTACGAGATGGAGGCGGAGGAGGAGAAGAGACCGCCGACCTTCCAGAGGGGCGGGCGCTCCCGTCGCTCGGGCTACGCCTTCTCCCACTCCCGCGGCTACGCCGACCTCATCTCGTCGGGGCGCAGCATCCGGCGCCGGCCCACCGTGGCGGGCGGGGCCCAGAACAGCATCCAGGAGGCCAGCCGGGAGGGGGAGAACATCTGACCGGTGGGGGGGGCCTGCCCCGGCACGGGGGGCCTGTACATATTGAGAGGGGTAGCCTTCCATGCTAACATGGTGTTAGCTTAGCGCTATGTACAGGTGGGTGGGGAAAGGGAGGATCCGACCGGACGGGAATCTCGTCGGCGCTTTACTTACGCCAAGACTTTATACGCGAAACCGGCCCCCCCGCAAGGTTACCGGGCCGTGTATTCAGCAATAAATTATGAAAACATTAGATTAGGATTGGAGAACATTTTGGAGATGTCTGAAGACCACCAGCGGTGCTCCGGTCCCTGGACCCTGAACTGGACCTGGACCCCCCCCCCCCCCGAGCACATCCCACCGACGGCAATGGCCAAGGGTTCCAGGGCTTCCTGTCACGCAGGAAATGTGTGACGTAATGTTATGATACTCAGGATTTTAAGATAGGAGACTTGGTCATAGTCTAGCTAACCCTTTAATATATAATATTTATATATATACTTAATATAAATATATATATTTCATTAGTGATTCTCCATCCAACGCTTTAAGGAAGAAGCTTAGGTTTGTTTTTATATGTGACGAGGTTTTCTACTTGGCAACAAGTGCCCAGAGACGAAGGGCGTCGACCAATCAGAGGTGAAATGCCCCTTTTTTGTTTTTATTAAATGTAGTGCTGTGTCCGCGTGGTTTGAACTGCCTTACGTCTGATGTATTTAGTACGGCAAGTGTGTGAGCCTGAATGATGTCATGCTGAATGTAATGGGTGGTTGTTTTCTCCGTCTTTCTGCTTCCACACCTTTCTCTCCAAGAGCTGTGTCCCTAAAGAGAAATTAAACTATCCACCGTTACGTTCTTATATTTTAGCTTTTTAATGCACTAGCCATGGTGACCTACTACTTATGAGTAGCTGAACTTGATGAAACCAAAGGTTTTCTTTTTTTTCTGTCAATGTTTTTATTTGAAATCTTGTTACAGCACTCGTGAAAACTACGTTTTTAAAATATATCTGTTCTGTTACATTCTCTTGTTATTGCAGTCCAAGTGTGTAGGATGCTTGGAAGTCCATCACTGTTTTATCCTGTGGTTGTTAATAAAGGCCTGTTTAACAATCTCAACCTAGACTTGCATTGGTATCGACCGATTCAATTATGGTCAAACATTCAATTTCTAGTTACCAACATATTCTATGTGCAAGAAGTCACTGCGCTTCACTGGCGCGTATACCCATGAATCTCATGCTGATAAAATATATTTATATAGATTGACCATTACATCTATAGGCCTATAATATATATCATCTATAGATATATTGGCATGTATGTTTATCTGTGTGGTACTTATAACTATATTTCTATGCATAGATATCTATGTATTTGTTAAAAACCGTGAACTGCAATGCGGCTTTTTATGTCTTGACTCTTTAAACATGTTTATGCTCATTCGATTATTGATCGTATTTACATCCATAAACAAAATTTTACGCAGGCTTTTACTCTGACATCCCTCCACCGGAAGTGCGTCGCAGACGTCGGGTGATCAGCTGACTGCAGCGGACCGACATCGTTTCGGGCTCTGCTGTCATTCGATTAAAAACCCGGCGGTAGTGATCGGGATAAGGACAGGAGCTTGTTGGATTTATAACTTCTGCAGGATATGTTTCAATAGGCAACAAGTCTGGTAAGCAGTGAGCTCGGTGCGAGTATTTGTTATTATTACTAATGGTAGCATCTGTCCCCTTTAGCCGTGGTGCTAACCCGGAAGCATCGACACTGCAGGTGTATCCTTAACCTCCGTCTATCATCTTCGCTAAGCCACCCTGCTGTCCGTCATGGTGTTGACGTCTACCCGCACGAATACACATGAACACACCGTATTTTACCTATTGTTGCTGTTTTTTTGTCCCCTTATATATGCATTCAATGAATTCATGTCCATTGTAGCGGGTAGTGAATGAGTTGTGCGAACCAGTCGCATCACTAAGGATCTGATTCTTGAACACCAGCTGTCAAAATGTTTGCCTATGGTGCGCACAAAACCTGTTGTGGTATTCTTTTATAGATTCTTATAGACTAAAACCAGACCAGAACCACCCTTTCACAAGTCCCCCTCATCAAGTCATTGAGAAGTGTTTCATTGCAGCTGCGCCACATCACATGATATAACTTAAACAAAATGATCGAGGAGGCTTCTGTGGTGTTGATCAGAAGGACAGTGCCTATAGTTATTGATCGGAAAGACTATGGTTATTCAGGATGCTTGTCGGTTCTGTGGCGTTGATCAGAAGGTCAGTAGTAGTACCTATAGTTATTGAGGAGGCTTGTTGGTTCTGTAGTGTTGATCAGAAGGCAGTTCAATTCAATTTTATTTGTATAGCCCTTAATCACCATTACAGTCTCAAAGGGCTTAACAGGCCAAATATTTATGACACCCCCCTTTACCCAAACCCCCGCACGGGCAAGAAAAAACTCCCTTGAAATTAGCAAGGAAGAAATCTTGAGAAGAAACTCATAGCAGGGGATCCCTTCTTCCAGGGATGGTCAGGAGTGCAATGAGTGCCATAATTGACATACAGGTAAATACATGCACATCATATTGAAATGGTGATGGAATTCTGGCCGGTTATATCCGATGAGGAGAGTCCACGGCATCCAGTCCAGTCACCGCAACACACTAGAACAAAACAGAATGGTGGATTTAGAACGGAAAAAGTACATAGTGGGAATGTATACTGCAATAACAAAAGCACAAGCAAACAGAGTAGTCTTCACTTCACATCTGTTGTTTTCACACTCCTATGTTCCAAATGCAAGATTGTAGAGGTGCGTTTTGAGCTTTCCTTTGAATAGCTCCACAGAGTCAGCTTCCCTGATGACTGAGGGCAGCCTATTCCATAGGAAGGGGGCTCGAAAGGCAAACGCTCTCTGTCCAGCTGATTTCTTTTTAACCTTTGGCAGTGAAAGCAAGCCAGCTCCCGAAGACCGGAGGGTCCGAGAAGGACTATAAGGAATGATCAGTCCTTCAGTTCCTCTAGTTATTGATCAGAGGACAGTAGCTCCTGTTATTGAGGAGGCTTGTTGGTTCTATGGTGTTGATCAGAAGGACAGTACCTCTAGTTATTGATCAGAAGGACAGTACCTCTAGTTATTGATCAGAAGGACAGTACCTCTAGTTATTTAGGAGGCTTGTTGGTTCTGTAGTGTGGATCAGAAGGCAGTTCCTCTATTGATCAGAGGACAGTACCTCTAGTTATTGATCAGAAGGACAGTAGCTCTAGTTATTGATCAGAAGGACAATACCTCTAGTTATTGATCAGAAGGACAGTACCTCTAGTTATTGATCAGAAGGACCGTACCTCTAGTTATTGATCAGAAGGACAGTACCTCTAGTTATTGATCAGAAGGACCGTAGCTCTAGTTATTGAGGAGGCTTGTTGGTTCTGTAGTGTTGATCAGAAGGCAGTTCCTCTATTGATCAGAGGACAGTACCTCTAGTTATTGAGGAGGCTTGTTGATTCTATGGTGTTGATCAGAAGGACAGTACCTTTTGTCAATTGGTGGCTGCATTGTGATGACTGGTAGCTGGCTGGCTTACTGGGGAAGGCCTAAAAACAACGTATTTAAAGTTTCAGCAATAACAGATTGCCATCAGCTATTTGAGATAGTTTGATTGTTTCCTTTATACTGGATGAATGGTATCTTTTTCGTGGGACCAACACTGCTCACAAGAAAATCTAAGCTTAATCAATTGTTTGACCAGAGCTGAAGACTTGTTTAGACAGGTAATGTTATTGTATTACTTAAAGGACAAGATGCACACTTGGTATCTTAAGTTAAATTCAGCCTTTTGACCGACAACATAGACAGGGAGAGTCCTCTGACTCTTCATGACATTTGTCAAGCTGTTTTTGAGCAAGACACGGTGGACAGAATTTCTGTCTAAACAAGTTACATAGTGTAGTTTTATACTTTCCAAACTGTGTACGCTGGGAAGGAGCTAATTGAATATTGTATGTATGTATGTTATGTGTATGTAATGTATGTATGTATGTATGTATGTATATGTATGTATGTATGTATGTATGTATGTATGTATGTATGTATGTATGTATGTATGTAATGTATGTATGTATGTATGTATGTATGTATGTATGTATGTATGTATGTATGTATGTATGTATGTATGTATGTATGTATGTATAATGAAAAATGGATATTCATCCATATTTTGTTGATCAAAAACACAGCAAATCCACAAATGGATTTTCAATATGCCATCCCACCTCTGTTACAACACCCTGGCTGCCTCTTGAATAAAATGCAATTTGAATTTGAATTGCAAAGAGTTTGGGTTCAAGTTGTTGTTGTTCCATTTGTTTTTTCCACTTTATAGATTATATCATCTACATTTATTTTCCATTTTTGTATTTATTTATTTTTTATATTTAGTGGGTAAAACTAAATCGTTGGTAAAATGTTTACATTGATACGAATTTAAGTAAAGGGTGGGGGGGGGGGGGGGGGCAGTGTGTTTAGCATCCTCTTACTCCTCCTCCATCTCTCTTCATCATGTTTGCCTGTTGCTTCTTATCTGACATGTTTGATTGATACAAATGAGTGTCTCCCTCTGTCCTCCTTCAGAGAGGTCATCGTTATGTCGGGGAACAACCTAGTTTTACCCATAGTGCTATGGGGCCGCACAGCCCCAACTCATTGCATCAGCAGTCTGCTGGTGATGGATGACTTCAGTACCATCGTCACTGGCTGCCACGACGGACAGATCTGTTTCTGGGACATGACACCTGAGCTACAGGTAAATATACACCTGAGCTACAGGTAAATATCTTAATTACACCTGAGCTACAGGTAAATATGTTAATAACACCTGAGCTACAGGTAAATACATATATTAATTACACCTGAGCTACAGGTACATTCCGTAGCTACAGGTAAACACCAAAATGCAGTTCAATATGTTGATTACACTCAAAAGTAATATCCTGCCACGTGAACTACAAATAGGGATTCATGCTTGAGTGAGAATCGTGATGATGGCAATGATGATGTGTTTGGATGTGAAGAATGGGGAAAGCTTGATCTTTCACTCCTCTCTTTCCCCCCCTGTCTCTCTCTCCAGATCTGCCCAAGGGCAATGCTGTTTGGTCACACGGCCGCAATCACCTGTTTGGCAAAGGCAAGCGCCTGCACTGACAAACAGTACATCGTCAGCGCTTCAGAGAGTGGGTGAGTTCAGAAGATGCAGTTGCCCTCTCACTGCAACCCTCTATTTATTTTTTAGTAAGGGTTAGCCCCAACCCTAACCCTAAGAGAACCACAATGGTTGATGTTTGGTTTGTTGTACGATCAACCACATGCAGGAAACATCTCTAGTAACGGTTGATGGATATGCTTCTATATGGTCGGTGCAGTTACTTATCCCTTAGAACAACTCACTGGGAGCCCTTCTTCATGACTGATGATACCATGATGCTGTGTGTTTCCAGGGAGATGTGTTTATGGGATGTGAACGATGGTCGCTGCATTGAGTTCACTAAACTGGCTTGTGCACACACTGGCATACAGGTAAGGGGACACACACACGCACACCGCACACGCACACGCACACGCACACACACACACATCTGTCCTTATCTTGAAATGTTTATTGAAGTACAATTAATGATGTACAGGGGATAGAAGGGGTGGGAATCTCTTGGCACCTCACGATTCGATTCGATTATGAGGTCAACGATTCGATTCTGAAGCGATTATCGATTCTGAAGCGATTATCGGTGCATCTCGATGCAACAATTTTTTTCTATGTGCATTTCCATGCGTGATTTTCAAAAAAAAATATATACATCTGGGTTTGCTACTCAGAGTTTGCTAATCACTTTCTACTTTTGTGATGATCATTAAAGACATCAACAGATGAATAAACTTATCTAATATTTGATAACAGAGAAAGCTTTTGTCACAAATATGACTTTCTGTGAACAATGCGATAATCAATGCAGCTTGCATTATAACCCAATATGGAAGCATGCAAAAAATAGGTTTCAGTTTTATTTTCTTTCTAATCTTTCTTTTCTATGTCATGAAAGGAAAAGCTGCTCTTGAATTAGAAGGAGTTCTTGTGTCTGGCTGTGCGTTTGCGCGCATGCTATGGGTAGGCTGAATCGCAATCAGACAAATCAGATTGGCCAATACACACTGAAGATAAATTAAATATTTTTAAAATGACAAAAATGATCCCTCTCAGGCGAACAGAATGTTGCATATAAATACATTTTTTTAATTCCGATTATTAATTTTATCTGCATCGAGACAGAGTCGTTCCAGCGAGAATCGCGATGCATCGACGAATCGATTACTTTTCCCACCCCTAGGAGATGGCATATGAAATCTAAAATTTGAACTATGCTTGGGACATGGAGACATGAAGGTTCATAAACACACGTTCCTGTGTGCAGTTCTACCAGTTCTCCTTCGGAGCGGAGAGGGAGGGCCGTCTGCTGTGTCACGGCCATTACCCGGAGATCCTGGTGGTGGACGGCACCAGCCTGGAGGTCCTCTACTCCCTGGTGTCCAAGATCTCCCCCGACCTGGATCAGCTCCATGAGCATCACACCCGGTCCCACCGCACCCAGGGTGAGCCTTACACACGTGTGTGTGTGTGTGTGTGTGTGTGTGTGTGTGTGTGTGTGTGTGTGTGTGTGTGTGTGTGTGTGTGTGTGTGTGTGTGTGTGTGTGTGTGTGTGTGTGTGTGTGTGTCACTATATGTGTGTGTATGTATGTATGTTAATGTTTTTCTATATACTGGACGGTATTCGTTCAAGCTGTGTGTGTGTGTGTGTGTGTGTGTGTGTGTGTGTGTGTGTGTGTGTGTGTGTGTGTGTGTGTGTGTGTGTGTGTGTGTGTGTGTTTTGTAGAATAATCATTGATGATGATAAGAGGATGTCTTCTCAATTAATATTCAAATATATTCAAATCTGCTCTTCTTTGGAACAAATATCAAATTAGATGTTTTGGTCAAGTTGACATTCCTAAAATATACATTCATATATAGGCTACATAGTGTGTATACATAATGTATAGACTCATAGACCACCCAGGTTAATATATATATATAATATAATATATATATATATATATATAATATAAATATAATAATATATATATATACTATATAAATATATAACTATATTATATATATAAATTATATATAATATAATATATAGCAGACTGCATATGTCTGTGTTCTCACTCCACAGTTGTTCATGTGTGTGTGTGTCTCTCTCCCCATCAGAGGACACGGTGGTGGCAGTGTCAGTGACGGGCATACTGAAGGTCTGGATCATTACCGCTGAGGTCAGCAGAATGCAGGTACCCTCCAAACCCGCTCTGCCCCGGGCTGCCCACCCTGGACTCTGTAGGCCATTTTCTCTGTTTCATATTGTCCAATCAGGCTTGTTTCAGATCACCAATGTGATCTGAATTGCCAGGGGGGCGACAGGAGGACGGGGGGGGGGGTCTTTCATCTTTTTCAGGCAATCCACTGAAAGTTAAGAGAACAGACATTTATACCTTTAACAGAAAATATTTGAAAGCAATGTCTCTATCAAACCGCGGCTCCGTTTTTTAAAGTCTGTGTGTCTGTTCTCGTGCGACAATATCACAGCATCATTGACCCTAACCTAACCCTTTAAAGGGGACATATACCACCAGGTGTGAGCGTGATTAGCATTAGCCTTACAAGCCATTTCGAAAATCTGCCCCATATGACATCACTAGTGGGCGTGTCCACCTAGATCTGTGCTGGATAGATTAGCAACATTATTTCAGTCCACTGGGTAGGCTGGTAGACTGATCTGTCCAGCACAGATCTAGGTGGACACGCCCACTAGTGATGTCGCGATGCAGATTTTCGAAACGGCTTGTAAGGCTAATCACACTCACACCTGGTGGTATAATATGTCCCCTTTAACATTATTATCTTACCTTCAATAGCAAAAACCAAATCATAGCCACAACGCTAGCTACTCTGATGGAGAGCAGAGCAATGTTCTGGTGAGCAGCAGGCGCGTGGAGACCAGAGGTGTGGGCGTCAACGGGAGAGATGGCAAACTATATCTGGTGTTCTGCTGTCAGGCACATCCTAGAGTGATATTTGAAGAGTCTACGTGCCCTAACCTTGTTTATAGAGTCACTTCTGATAGTAAGTGGGTTCAAATAGGAGGGAAAAACGAATTGTCGATCATCCCTTCAGTTGTCAATACACGTTCCGCGGCTTGTTCCGAGACGCGCGCCTCGGCCCACCGCTACAGTCCTTCTTGACCAGATTACTTGGCGCCATTTGCATGAATAGGTGTGCTGTACCATTATCCAAGTATTACAGGGAATGGGTAGATTATCCGGTTGGTGAAGGCACTTTGTACATTATCCTGTTATTAATTATTTGTTAATGTGTACATTACCAAGGTTGTAATTTGTGCATAACCCAGGTGGTAAAGGTAATGTACACATTACCCAGGTGGTAATGTGTAAATTACCCAAGTGGTAATGTGTACATCACCCAGGTGGTAAAGGTAATGTCCACATTACCCAGGTGGTAATGTGTACATTATTTAGGTGGTACAGGTGACGTGAACATTACCCAGGTGGTAAAGACACTGTGTTCTCCCTCCAGGACCTGGACCCAGTGTTTGAGGAGGAGTCCAAGCCCATCTACTGCCAGGGCTGCCATAGCATCTCCTTCTGCTCCTTCACCCAGAGCAGCCTGCTGCTGGTCTGCTCCAAGTACTGGCGGGTAAGACTACAGTCATACTACAGTCATACTACAGTCATACTACCTACAGTACAACACCCTGCTCCAAGTAATGGAGGGTAAGACTACAGTCATACTACAGTCATACTACAGTCATACTACAGTCATACTACAGTACAACACTCAGCAGCCTGCTGCTGGTCTGCTCCAAGTACTGGAGGGTAAGACTACAGTCATACTACAATTATACTACAGTCATACTACAGTCATACTACAGTACAACACTCAGCAGCCTGCGGCGGGTGTGCTCCAAGTACTGGAGGTTAATACTACACATTAATACTACAGTCATACTACAGTCATATGACAGTCATACTACAGTCATACTACAGTACAACACTCAGCAGCCTGCGGCGGGTCTGCTCCAAGTACTGGAGGTTAATACTACAGTCATACTACAGTCATACTACCTACAGTACAACACCCTGCTCCAAGTACTGGAGGGTAAGACTACAGTCATACTACAGTCATACTACCTACAGTACAACACCCTGCTCCAAGTACTGGAGGGTAAGACTACAGTCATACTACAGTCATACTACCTACAGTACAACACTGCTCCAAGTAATGGAGGGTAAGACTACAGTCATATTACAGTCATACTACAGTCATACTACAGTACAACACTCAGCAGCCTGCTGCCGGTCTGATCCAAGTACTGGAGGTTAATACTACACATTAATACTACAGTCATACTACAGAACAGCATAGTACAGTCCAGAGTAGCCTCGCGTGGTGTGCTCCGAGGACCTGAGGGGAGTGCTGCAGTACTGCCTGTAGACCTGAGGGGAGTGCTGCTGTACTGCCTGTTGACCTGAAGGGAGTGCTGCAGTACTGCCTGTTGACCTGAAGGGAGTGCTGCAGTACTGCCTGTTGACCTGAGGGGAGTGCTGCAGTACTGCCTGTTGACCTGAGAGGGAGTGCTGCAGTACTGCCTGTTGACCTGAAGGGAGTGCTGCAGTACTGCCTGTTGACCTGAGGGGAGTGCTGCAGTACTGCCTGTTGACCTGAGGGGAGTGCTGCAGTACTGCCTGTTGACCTGAGGGGAGTGCTGCAGTACTGCCTGTTGACCTGAGGGGAGTGCTGCAGTACTGCCTGTTGACCTGAGGGGAGTGCTGCAGTACTGCCTGTTGACCTGAGGGGAGTGCTGCAGTACTGCCTGTTGACCTGAGGGGAGTGCTGCAGTACTGCCTGTTGACCTGAGGGGAGTGCTGCAGTACTGCCTGTTGACCTGAGGGGAGTGCTGCAGTACTGCCTGTTGACCTGAGGGGAGTGCTGCAGTACTGCCTGTTGGGGATGGGAATTGATAAGAATTTAACGATTCCGATTCCATTATCGATATTGCTTATCGATCCGATTCCTTATCGATTATCTTATCGATTTTCATTGGGTGAGGGAATAAGTACAACTTTCTTTGTATTGACTCTCTTTAATGTCTGATTTTCACATTAATTGGTCCAGACAAAAAAAATAAATGTTTGACTTTTTAAGCCCAACTGCCATTATGTGCCATAAAAACTAAAACCAGTCAAGGAAGAGCTTATGCCTTTTGGAATATTAACAGTGCTCATCTGCATTCAACTTGAAAACAAAATTCAACTGACATAAAAAATACAAACAAAGTCTTCTTACAAGTATAACGTCTACACAATGAAATGGCGGCTCACATTAACTAAGAAGACAGGGCCTGCCTGGAGAGTTTAAAGTTACCTTCATTAACAGATGGCCCTCCGGTTAACTCCGCTGCTGCTTGACTGACTTGCGTCGCTAAGTAGAGTATCAAAAACGCGACAGTGGCCAAATGTTTATGTGTGGCCAAATGTTTATGCATATTTGAGGTAGTTCCCCCCTTTGATGAAATTAAACATTTACAGGTGTTGCAAGTGACAGTCTTGTCGTCTTTTCTCGAGAAATGTAACCAGACTTTAGAGCGCTTCTGCCGCGTCGCCATGCTTGCTGCGCTCTGAACCAAAACAACGCAGCACGTGTGTTACGTCATCACGCATTTGCAACGAGCGGAACCGATAAGCGGATTCGTTAAGCAGGCATGCTAATGATACCGAGGAATCGATACACTGGGCACCGGTTCTGAGGAAGAACCGGTTCTCGATTCCCATCCCTACTGCCTGTTGACATTGGTTTGTGGTGCAGGTGTTTGATGCGGGGGACTACTCCCTGCTCTGCTCGGTGCCCAGTGAGGACGGACCAGGCCTGGACCGGCGGGGAGTTCAATCGCCGCTGATAAAAAGTCATCATCTGGACTGAGGACGGCTGGCAGCTGCATTTATACCCTGCCTGCTAGGTAAGCCCTGCCCCCCCTCCCAGCGCAGCCAATCCCTCGCTCGCCATCGCGTGGCTGTGTTAATGCACGTGCGTTTAAAGTGTGTGACTGTGTGTGTGTGTGTGTGTATGTATGTATGTTAATGTTTGTATATACTGGACGGTATTCGTTCAAGCTGTCTGCCTGCTACTCTGTGTGTGTGTGTGTGTGTGTGTGTGTGTGTGTGCGTGTGCGTGTGCGTGTATGTTAGTGCATTTTAATATTAATGTCACTACAGTACATACTCAGTGTGTTACAGCCGTCTGCCTGCTACTAGTGTATATACTGGTATGCCGTGTGTGTGTTGGTGTTAATATATGTGTATACTTTGTGTGTGTGTGTGTGTGTGTGTGTGTGTGTGTGTGTGTGTGTTAACAGCTGCCTTCCTGCTAGTGAACATTTCCGCAGCGATGTGGGGAAGACCAAGGAGGCGTCCATCCCTCCCCTTATCTACAGCATCACAGAGCGCACCGCAAAACAGTAACACACACACACACACACAACACACAACACACACACACACACACACACACACACACACACCACACACACACACACACACACACACACACACACACACACAAACACACAATGGGCTACACAAATTGTTGTTCTCTTCTTTTTGATTTAAGAAAAATACATATTTTCACATTGTTATATTCTTTCAAACTTAAATGACATGAATTGTTTTCCAGAGAAGGATTTATGTCGGTTATATAATGTTTGTTATTTTGTAACATGGTGCCGGTATTTAAGGACATTTTCCAGATGGAAAACTGTATGCTCAATACAAAAAAATAGGTGCAATACTAAATTAACTCCACAAACATCTTCCTGGGAGGCTTGAGCGGTTTTAAAATGACTCTTCTTGTAGAAAACATGTGTTTTAATTGGCCTCATAAGCTTTTCATGTGTATAACTTTCGCCTACTTTATGTTCTAACTTTATTTGTGTTGTGTTCTAGATTTAAGTTAGGATGCTCACATACATGGGTTAGGCCTGCTTCTATGTACAAAATAAAAGTAAAAAAAAATTAAAAACATTTTTGGGCATTTAAATCGTTCCCCACTTAAACGGACTAAAGGCATCTTTAACAGCTAGTTCCATCTATATGTATATATGCTCAGATGTTTTTGCAGTTGACACTACTAAAAAAATTTAGTGCCATTACGGTGGACACACATGGGCTCAGTCATTCAACAATGAAGAGCAGCACTAACGGTTCTGGCTAATGTTAGGTTTTAGTATGATAAGATATCTTCCTTGTATTCCTTTATTAATCCCCAGGGGGTAAACGCTGGTATTGAGTTCATCGGGGTTAGACACAGGCCTAATCCATGTTTCTGAGCCTCGATCTCTGTGCGTCTTTGTTGTTCCTCCCGATTTGATTTCGAATCCTTGTGGTTGCTGACATTATGTGTTTTGTAAATTTGTCTTGTGCCCTATTTGTTTATGTTATTCTTTACAATTCTTTTGACTTATGGTTTTTTGTTGTTCCGGCTGTCGCTCCCTCCCTCCCTCGCTCTCCGGCTCCTCTCAGAGAGAGGAGGGAGGAGGCGAGGAGGAAGAGGTGGTTGAGGAGGTGATGTGTCACCCTGCCCATGGGTGCAACATGGAGCTCTACACCCCAGAGCTGCTTATTCTACACCACCGGCCTCTAGAGGCGCCAGTAAGCCCAAAAGAAGAAGAAAAAACGATTGGAACCAAAGCAGGAAGAAGGGAAGTTTCTGAGCCAAACTGTAAAACCAAACAGCAGCCATTTTTGGAAGGACAAAAAGGGTTCAAAATGGAGGTCTGGCGGGTAAACCATTTTTAGAATTGTAAAATAAGGCTTTCTGGTTCTACAGTTTGCTCAGAAAGTGGAGCCCAATGAGGATCATTCTCTCTCAGCAGGGGGAGCTCTTTATCATGAACGGATAGTTTCAAGTTCAGCAGTACCACTATATAGATGTGCTATCTATCAGAATAAGAAATAAGGTAATACTTTCTTGATATCAGACAACGAAATATGTGAAAATTAATCAGAAATGATATACATTAAATTGAACAGCAAGCACGCAGGCTTACATTATCCTGCAGTATTAAGTAGTTATACGTTATCATAAAACGGTATTAAATAAGGTCACATTATAATAAGAAAAGTATTGAGTAGGTTTTATTTATTCTACAGGGTTAGTTCTAGGTTTAAATTATCATAGTAAGACAACAAAGAAGTTTACAATATCCTAGAACACTATATTATTTGGTTTAATTTACCCTATAGAAACAGTGTCGTTAATTCAGTTTGCATTATCTTGGAAATGAATTAAGTAGGTTTACATAATCCTAGAAGCATTAAGTAAGTTGACATTATCTAGAACAGAGCAGTTAATCCTAGATTTCAGTAATGTCTACTGACCTTCCTAGTTCAGTTCTTGACCCTGATAGCGGTCAGCCTGCTGGGAGTCCTTGTGCTTCCTTCCCCTCTTCCTGACGGACTGTTTGACCGCCATGACTGGCTGGCTGACTGAACTGACTGACTGCTCTATTAACTGACATTGACACTGCTCACCGGCTGGCTAGAAGACCCAATGACAGATTGACAGACAGACACAGACAGACTGACTGACTAGCTGTTGACTGACTGACTGACTGACCAGCGTGACCTTGCCCCTTTACCTCACTGGCTGCCGCTCCATGCTCTATCCCCACTAAAGACAAAACTCTGCCATCACCCTCCTCATCTATCTTACATGAACAATGAAGATGCATGCAAGTCCCCTAACTGCTCTCTTATCATTTAACTTAACCCAAACCCGTCGTGGTGGACCTCCCCCGAGTGGGAGACGTACTCTCAGGTGTCGCAAACAGCAGCAAGGCAAGAGATAGAAGGGTCCTCTGGTTGCACTTTGTGTTTATTATGGTGCCTTGGGTCTAATGATTTTGCTACGGTCTAAAACACCTTTTGTGTCGATAAGAACAAATTACCAGTGGACCTGACATTCGTAGGGCGTGTAAAAACCATGTAGAGTTAATTTCTTCCTAGAAGAAGGAGCATGTGTGGAGTACTAGGTTTATAGGTTGGTGTAAGCTCCAGGGGGACCCAGCTGGTGGGAGCTCTGCCTGGGTGGTTGCTGTGCTGAGGGGTTGCCGTGTAAAGCTTACTACACTTCCATTATATCTCTAACCCCACCCATCTGGGATCCCCGGACATATATGGTCCAGCGCTGTACTGCGGTGTTGCTTGTTGGGGCCTTTTTCGAAAACCTAAGGGTGGTCAAAAACGACTCTAGTGCTTCATGGGTGCTTCCCACCGTCTGACGGTGTGTTTGAGTTGTTGGTGTGTGTGTGGGTGTGTGTGGCGGGTGGTGTTTGTTTTCTGGTGGAATCTGCAATTACTCCACCCCTGGTGTCCTATGGATCACCAGGTAACGTCCAGGTGATTTTCTACACAGCGAGGACTCCACCCATTCTCTGCTTCACCACATCTCTTCAACTTCCTTCCAGACCATCACACAGACCATAATAAGCACCATAGCCCACTAGTTACTTGTTCCATCTTACATTTTATATCACCAACATAATCAGCAAGGGGCCACACGCTAGAGATAAGTGAAACGCAGTCGAGGAAAGGAATGTGAACCCATGCTCGCAACTTCCTGTTAGCGGCTAGCAGGTAAGCATCACCCCTGGTGCATGTATAGGGGTGCTCTTCTGAAACTCAGAGGAGTACTGACATTAAACACGAGTCGTATCTGTTCAATGATCATATCACAGTTTACTGCCAATTTCCCCTGGGAGGGAAAAACATTAACAGGCTGTCAAATGGCCGACTACTAGCACACAGCCAAACTAAAACATCGAATCATCCTTATGGAATACGACAGAGAATAGATCTTTTGAATCCTCATAATTCACACATTCACAGTAAATGCCTGTGCTATAGGGGTCGGGGATTAGGCCACATAGTTTGAATCAGTGTAGTTTAAAAGAGTTGCAGGACACAATAGCACCCGCCAACATTAGTGATGGTTCTCTAGCTGCTTTGGGTTGTGATTTCCGCCAGCTGGGGTCTAAAGGTTCTCTCTTAGTTAGTTAACTGATCGGCTTGTGTTTGGTGCTGATGTGAGTCCCCTCCTCCTCCCAGCTCCTCATCTGCCCGCGGTCACTCGCTTCTTCTACGGGAGGAGAGAGCCCTTCCACAAGCTGCTGGTCCAGGGAGACTCTGCTGGACGCCTGTCCCTGTGGAGCGTCCCTGATACCTGCCCCCCGGGGTCCTCTGCGACAGGTAACTACACCTGTAACTACACCTGTAACTACACCTGCCCCAGGGGTCCTCTGGTAACTACACCTGTAACTACACCTGTAACTACACCTGCCCCAGGGGTCCTCTGATACACTTAACTACACCTGTAACTACACCTAAACCCTAAACCACCTTTCACTACAAGGTATAACCTCCTACCTCTTCATTTATCTATTACCAGTAAATAACATTACGTCAAACATATTATACTAGGTGATCATCCATAGCTCAACCCACGCCACTTGAGTTATAACCCGTTCTTACTGATTATCCACATCCGCTACTGGTAACTGACTGTACCTCAAACTGGTCCTGTGCTCCAATCACGTCAAACGCCCCTCTGTCTCCTGTGTCCAGAGCTGCAGGTGCCTCCACTGTCAGCCTGCGGAGGCCTTTGATAAGCTGACCCCGCTGTCTGCCATGCATATCGACCAGCTCAGCGTCCCGCCGGGGGGAGAGGAACCCATCAAGGTCCACCCTCAACCTAGGAACCCTGTCTTTAATAGAACCTGGCTTTTAATAGAACTGAGGACC
Organism: Melanogrammus aeglefinus; assembly: GCA_900291075.1. Lineage (NCBI taxonomy): Eukaryota > Metazoa > Chordata > Actinopteri > Gadiformes > Gadidae > Melanogrammus > Melanogrammus aeglefinus. Next base: position 65,787 of record OLKM01002470.1, read on the forward strand.
CTGTTCTTTTATAGAACCTAAGAACCCTGGTCTTTTAATAGAACCGAGAACCCTGTTCTTTAATAGAACCTCAGGAACCGTTTCTTTAATAGAACCGAGGAACCCTGTTCTTTAATATAACCTGAGGAACCCTGTTCTTTAATAGACCCGAGGAACCCTGTTCTTTAATAAACTGAGGAACCCTGTTCTTAATAGAACCCGAGGACCTGTATCTTTAATAGAACCTGAGGAACCTGTTCTTAATAGAACCTAGGAACCTGATCTTTAATAGAACCGGAGGAACACCCTTCTTTAATAGAACCAAGGAACCCTGTTCTTTAATAGAACCCGAGGAACCCTGTTCTTTAATAGAACCCTAGGAACCTGTTCTTTAATAGAACGGAGGACCCTGTTCTTTAATAGAACCGGAGGAGCCTGTTCTTTAATAGAACCGAGGAGCCCTGTCTTTACCACGGTAGACCCTATAAACCCTGCTCTTTACTGTAACAGACCTTACTACACCTACCCCTGCCCCGGGGGTGTCTCAGGTGACGGCAGCGTGTACATCCCGTCCAGGGGCCGTCTGGTCTGCGGGCGGGAAGAGGCTCCATCATCCTGGTCCCGCCACGCAGACGGCCATCGTGCAGCTGCTGCAGGCGAGCACATGCTCAGGAGGGTGCGTATGCAGCACTCTACATACGCTGAATACTATGTGTTTGGAATAACATGCACGGTGTACACTGTATGTAACGTTATTATACTGTGACTGCTGGTACTTCACAGTATAATAATGGACCCTTTACACTATTTATGTTGTTGATACCGTTGGTCTTGTTTGGCCTGTTGTTCTGTTATTTTTTTGTTTCATTGGTGCTTTGTACAAGGATTAATAAAGTAGTCCATCTATCTATCTGTCTATATAGACACTCCACACGCCACCTTCCTAAGGTTAACCCCCCCCCCCCTCTCCCTCTCCCGCTACAGGCTGGCCGCCCACCGAACCTGCGCGGCATGGCAACAAGGTGACGTGCGTGTGTACCCCACCAGGTTCCCCCGCTACGACCAGCGCGCCCTGGTCTCGGGGCGTGGACTTCTCCGTCAGTGTGGGACATCTTCACGGGGAGATGAAGCACATCTTCTGTGTCCACGGCGCGAGATCAGCCAGCTCATCGTTCCCCGGAGAACTGCAGCGTAAGATCCCCGACCCATGAAAGAATCTGTCTTTTAGGAACAGAAGAAACACGTCGGTCAGCAAAATAATAGACTTTAGAGCAAATACCAGGCATAAATTCAATGAGAATGGCGAACAAGATAGTCGAGACTGAAATTGCATTGTGGGTAGTTATAACAAAGGAAACAAAAGATGAATTGGAGTGACCAGAGAGTTTAGGATTGCGGGAGAGGCAAGTTTAAGGTGCGTTACCAGCGTTTTGAAAATCGGCTTTTCTGACATACAAGTGGGGGTGCTCCACTTAGATGTAGACGGATACGATGAGACAACGTTTGCTGCAAGTCCACATTAGGTGGACGCGCCTTGTGGCTCACGCTGGTTGGTATAATATTGTCACTATTAAAACTGCAATGCACTATGGGGAAAGTATATGTGCTGCAAGCAAGCTGCAAGAAGTTTAAATAATCACAGAAAAGAAGTCAGTCGATTTGTCTCAGTGGCAGAACTTCTTTGCTACCTGTACAGTGACGGTGCAGATTGGCAAACTAAATCTAACAACTCAGAGAGAATGGGTCTATGTATGGGGAGAATGTTATATAAGATTATTTAAATTGACTAGTCATTATATAACACAGGTTAGTATAATTTTGTAATATATAGTTTCTGATTAATATTCACAAAACAACACTTTATTTATTTATAACGGTCTTTATCCACTAGGATCCGTCTAGGGAAACAAATCCAAACAACAGCTTTTACATGTTTTTATTGGAAGCGGTCT
>OLKM01002471.1:0-20000 GCA_900291075.1 Melanogrammus aeglefinus
CTACTGTGAGGTACCAGGCGATAGGGTCTACTGTGAGGTACCGGACGATAAGCTTACTGTGAGGTACCAGGAGGATGGGTTCTAGTGTGAGGTACCGGGAGATGGGTCTACTGTGAGGTACCAGGTACGATATGGTCTACTGTTGTGGTACCAGGAGGATGGGTTACTGTGAGGTACCAGGAGGATGGGTCTACTGTGAGGTACCAGGAGGCTGGGTCTACTGTGAGGTACCAGGAGGATTGGTCTACTGTGTGGTACCAGGAGGATGGGTCTAGTGTGAGGTACCAGGTACGCGCTATGGGTCTACTGTGAGGGTACCAGGAGGATGGGGTTCTACTGTGAGGTACAAGTAGGATGGGGTCTACTGTGAAGGTACAGGAGGATGGGGTCTACCTGTGGAGGGTACCAGGGACGATCGGGATTCTACTGTGAGTGTACCAGGAGGGATGGGTCTACTGTGAGGTACCAGGACGGATGGGTCTACTGTGAGGTACCAGGAGGATGGGTCTACTGTGAGGTACCAGGACGACAGGTCTACTGTGAGGTACCAGGAGGATGGGTCTACTGTGAGGTACCAGGAGGATGGGTCTACTGTGAGGTACCAGGAGGATGGGTCTAGTGTGAGGTACCAGGTACCACACTAGTGTAGGTACTACTGGACCATGGGCCATCTGTCCACTACGTGTATCATGAGACCATCATAAGCGGCACTGGTAAAGGCTGTTACCTGTGCTCCTCCTGGACTTGTTCATCTGACAACCAGTCTTCCTACTTTCTAAACATTCTTATCTTCTCAAACCCTTAGCATCCACACCCTCAGTGTAGTGCAGAAGCATGTGTGTGTATCCAGTTCTTTGTGTGCTCAGGCCTGTGTGCGCTCAGGCCTGTGTGTGTCTGTGCACGTGTGGGCGCCTACGAGTGTAATGAGGGGAAGAAATGATGAGCGAGGCCCCTTTAGCAGAATTCATTCAGCCTGGCCTCCAACAGCCTCTGTCTCTCCCTCTGTCCATCTGCACTTCATTATAATGTCCCTCGCTCTGTCTCTCCATACATCAGAGTGTGTGTGTGTGTGTGTGTGTGTGTGTGTGTGTGTGTGTGTGTGTGTGTGTGTGTGTGTGTGTGTGTGTGTGTGTGTGTGTGTGTGTGTGGTGTGTGTGTGTTGTGTGTTTTAGTGCTGACGTGTGCCTGTTTCTGGAGCACTCAGTCATGTTGCGTTGTACAGACGCGCACAAGTTGATAGAGATGTACCGGCCACTTAGATTCACTCTGACCTGATTACATTTCATACCTGTGTGTGTGTGTGTGTGTGTGTGTGTGTGTGTGTGTGTGTGTGTGTGTGTGTGTGTGTGTGTGTGTGTGTGTGTGTGTGTGTGTGTGTGTGTGTGCTAACCTGTCATGGAGGATAAGTAAATAAACAGGCTGGGGGAATGTGAGGAGTTGGTTCCGCTCTCATCAGCCTGATCCCGTAATCGCTTTCTATAACCGCCGCTCTGAGGACCAATCAGCACGAAGGATCTGCACCCTGAAGACACACCTCTGTCATCAGACAGGAAGAGGAGAGAGAGAGAGAGAGAGAGGAGGAGAGAGAGAGGAGAGAGAGAGAGAGAGAGGAAGAGATGAGAGAGAGAGAGAGAGAAGAGAGAGCAGAGAGAGAGAGAGAGAGAGAAGAGGGGGAGAGAGAGAGAGAGAGAGAGAGAGAGAGAGAGAGAGAGAGAGAGAGAGAGAGAGGAGAGAGAGAGAGAGAGAGAGAGAGGGAGAGAGAGGGGGAGAGAGAGAGAGAGAGAGAGAGAGAGAGACACAGAGAGAGAGAGAGAGATATTCTCCAGCTGTGTCCTAATGTCTTTCCTGTAGAACACTGATAGTTAGCGTAGCTATAAATACAGCCTTCCCAGGTACCTCTGGTGAACAGGGCACCGAGACGCCCAGGGAGGCGGAAACCGGGGGGGGGGGCATGTTGCCATGGCAATTGTAATTGAGCCCATATCCAGGCCACCGCCGCTGTCCTGAACGCAATAAAGCCCCATCAGAGAATAACAAAGACCACTTGGAGACTTTAACGAGATCGGACTGCTGGAATACCCACCCAGCTGTTAACCCTTCTGTTAACTCTTCTGTTAACTCTTCTGTTAACTCTTCTGTTAACTCTTCTGTTAACTCTTCTGTTAACTCTTCTGTCCTATATTCTGTTAACTATTTTGTTAACTATTCGGTAAACTAAACTGTTATTCAGTTAACTTTACTTTAACTATACGTTGATGTTTCCTTCATCTTAGCTGAGTGAGATGTCCCAGGCCACTCAGAGAATATCAAACAATAAACCTTTCACAGATGGCCTCCAACTATAACACAAGTAGAGACAGTAGTTATTGATCTAATGTGTGGTGAAGCCCCATCCCTCCACCCGTGGGTCCCCACCCGCGCCCTGGTTCGTACAGGCACTAGTACCGAGTGTTTGAGAGCCGCCTGTTCCAGGGTCTACAGCCACGAGCCAGACCGGGATGCTAATCTGTCTGTCACTGCGGAACAGCGGAGATATTAGCTCCAGAAACCCGAGCCAGGCCAGCAGCGCGCCAGGAAACACTGTGCTGTGGCTAACGGTTTGTGCTAACTGTGAGAATCCCAGAGTCTGTCTCCGTCTGTCCTGACGTTTTAATGTATCAGTCTGTCACACTTTGGCTATAAATACTAAGACCGTCTAATCTCGTCTATGAATGCAAACACTAGAATCTCCCTGACTGGTTCTGTTCAAACATAAACGATAGTCTGTCTGTTTTCTGGAGGCTAGCTGCTGCCTGTCTGCCTTGTTCCTTTGGATCCAGACACAGGCATGTGTCCCGTCCCACGTCGCCCGACACCGCCACGACATGTGTACCGCCACGATAAGGTCGTCTTACAGCGCGGCGGGCTGCTGACGCAGCCTGTCTGTGTGCGCTGGCCATCTGTCAGCGGCGCTGCCATGCTTCTGATTTCCAGACGTTCGCCTCCCTCCTCCTCTTCTTCCTTCCTTCCTCCTCCTCTTCTTCCTTCCTCCCTCCTCCTCTTCTTCCTTCCTCCCTCCTCCTCTTCTTCCTTCCTCCCTCCTCCTCTTCTTCCTTCCTCCCTCCTCCTCTTCTTCCTTCCTCCCTCCTCCTCTTCTTCCTTCCTCCCTCCTCCTCTTCTTCCTTCCTCCCTCCTCCTCTTCTTCCTTCCTCCCTCCTCCTCTTCTTCCTTCCTCCCTCGTCCTCTTCTTCCTTCCTCCCTCCTCCTCTTCTTCCTTCCTCCCTCCTCCTCTTCTTCCTTCCTCCCTGCATGTCTCCCTCCATCTGCCTTCCTCTCTCCCCCCTCTCCCTCCATCTCCAGTCTCTCTCCCTCCGTCTCCAGTCTCTCTCCCTCCGTCTCCTGTCTCTCTCCCTCCATCTCCTGTCTCTCTCCCTCCATCTCCTGTCTCTCTCCCTCCATCTCCAGTCTCTCTCCCTCCGTCTCCAGTCTCTCTCCCTCCGTCTCCTGTCTCTCTCCCTCCATCTCCTGTCTCTCTCCCTCCATCTCCAGTCTCTCTCCCTCCGTCTCCTGTCTCTCTCCCTCCATCTCCTGTCTCTCTCCCTCCATCTCCTGTATCTCTCCCTCCATCTCCTGTCTCAATCTCTCTATCTCATTTCGGTTCCTCCCTACCTCCATCTTTTCTCAGTCTCCCTGTCTCAATCACTCTCAAACTATCTGTCTCCCCAGCTCGCTCGCTCTCTCTCTCCCTCCCTCCCTCCCTCCCTCCCCTCCCTCCCTCCCTCCCTCCTCCCTCCCTCCCTCCCTCCCTCCCTCCCTCCCTCCCTCCCTCCCTCTCTCCCTCCCTCTCTCCCTCCCTCCTCTCCTCTCTCCTCCTCTCTCCTCCCTCCTTCCCTCCTCCCTTCCTACCTCCTTCCTCTCCCTCCCTCCTTCCTGTCCCTCCCCCCTCCTGTACCCTCCTCCCTCCTCTCCTGTCCCCTCCCTTCCTCCCTCCTCCCTCCCCTCCTGTCCCTCCCCCCCTCCTCTCTCTCCCACCCTCCCTCCTACCTTAATGAGTTCATTGGTATTCCCCGGGTGTCTGCTCCTCCATCGCTCGCTGTAAGCTCCTCCAACCCTTTCACCTCCTCCTCCACCTCCACTCCTCCTCCACCTCCTCCTCCACCTCCCACCTCCTCCACCTCCACCTCCACCTCCACCTCCACCTCCCTCTCCTCCGCAGGCATCTCCCTTCCCTCCCTGACATTTATACGATTCAATTAAGCCCACTCCTATTCCGGTCCACCCCCCACTAAAGATATATGTACCTTATCTCAAGGCCGGCCGCGCAGCAGACAGAGCAGTGGGGGCGCCCGCTACCTGGGACCATGAAGACAGAGAACGGTGTCTGAAGAAGACTAAATATAGTGAATACATGAGGACGCTGAAGGGACGGTTGAACAATGGACATGTTTTGAAAAGGACACCACAGGAAACCTGACGCTGTGTCGGTCGGGCAGCAGAAAACGTTTATTGTACCTCGCTGGGCTTACCAAAGTCGGTGCAACTCAGATGTATCGTGTCGCGCTGAACGAGACGCATACTGCTGCTGAACGCTGGGATGTATTATTGGAACAGAAAGGACTCGACAGACCTATTGTGTGTTTTATTGTGAAAGAGCAAGACGAGCCCGCCGTCTGCGTGGCTCCGTTTGTCCTTCCAAGCGCCAGACGTTTTAAACGGCGAACGTCAATGGAAGCGTTCACATTCACACCGCTGATCCGAGCACTGATACAAGCTGGTGTTTATGTACCTGCAGTGTCAGTCCGCTGTTCCTTTCTGTGCATCGTCTCCTGGTTTGATTTGTTTGTGCCGTGCAGACGACCGAGAGTCAGTCTCCCTGTGACGGCTTGACGTAGGTTATGTAGTGACGTAGGTGACGTAGGTGACAGAGCTGCGGCCTCCACACAGCTGGCGCGGGTGCTGCAGCACCTCGGAGGGCTTCACCCCGCGGGCGTGTGTGTGTGTCTCACTGATCCCGTGGCGGTGCCCGGTGGTAACAGGACGGCGCTGTAGAGATCATCAGGCTCCATCGAGGTGGTGACCGGCCCATTATCAACGAGCTGCGCTGCCTTCTGCAGGCCGGGGTCACTCTGGGGAAGGTGCAGTTTACCGGTTCAAAGCAGCATTGGGTTCTGCGTTCTCCGGTCTATTCTCGGCGCGAGGTCGGCCGTGCCACCCGGCGTTGATGTTCTCTGTTTGTAGTTCTCTGGCAAGACTCAAGCCTGCGCGGTAACAGCGCCAGGAAAGTTTTCAGGGCGCGTTCCGCAGCCTCTGAGGTTAACCGCGATGCAGAGACACCCGCCGCTCGCCGAGCTCTGCTGTGTGGGCACCGGCTCTTTATTTGACTTTGCGTTGAAGGGGGGGGGGAGAGGGGTGAGAGAGGGGTGAGAGAGGGGTGAGGGAAGGGGAGGCTGAGGGAACAGGACGTGGGCGGAGGGGCAAAGTGACTTTGTAGGGGAGTGTGTGACCATCTGGCCCGTCAGTTAACCCTCACCTCTAGCGCAGCGCCTGTCTCGGGTTGTCGGGAGGCGGTTACCGTGGCGGCGGTCGCCGTGGAGACGGAGGGGTCGGGAGGTATACGTTTCAGTGCGGAGAGGCTGAAAGTCGCACTGAGTGACTGTGCCGAGGGAGAAGTGGATGAGGAATAAATTAAACCAAACAAACAAAGAGTTTGTTACTTTTAGCAGCGAGTCTCGTCCGTGTTCTTTCTGACCGTTCCTCTGCGTCAGGGCTCAGAATATATAGAGAACATAACAGCGGCAAAGTGATGCTGAAATGTAATTCAACATCCAGAGATTAAAGTAATTGGAAAATCGAACGATTCTTGAAGTGAGCTGCTGCAGTGAGAATGTTTAATTCAGCAGCCAGCCAAGGTAGGCTCACTGACTAACTTTTAATTGGCTAATTCAACGATAATTACATCGCTGCTGGATCAAGTGTTAACATTCACACTCCAAATGTTTCAAATGTTGCATGAAAGGAAACCGAGAGAAGACGTTTATTTCGGTATTTATTTATCTTTTCATATTGTTGTGTAGTTTCAAAACGGAATGAATAAAAGATAAATGTGGGCAGTTATCTTTAGCTCTTGTGTTAAAAAAACCCAAAGCCTGAGAATAAAGTGCTGTAGCGAGGCTGAGGCCAGAGGCCGACCGGAGCCTGTACCAGTGTGCACCAGGAGAGAGTCTTCCTCAGTAGAGCCTTCCTCAGTGGAGAGTCTTCCTCAGTAGAGTCTTCCTCAGTAGAGAGTCTTCCTCAGTGCAGAGTCTTCCTCAGTGCAGAGTCTTCCTCAGTAGAGAGTCTTCCTCAGTGCAGAGTCTTCCTCAGTAGAGAGTCTTCCTCAGTAGAGAGTCTTCCTCAGTGCAGAGTCTTCCTCAGTAGAGAGTCTTCCTCAGTGCAGAGTCTTCCTCAGTAGAGAGTCTTCCTCAGTAGAGAGTCTTCCTCAGTGCAGAGCCTTCCTCAGTGGAGAGTCTTCCTCGTGTCTCTGAACACCGCGGTGCTGGCAGCTCACTGACGGCCTCAGAACTCATTCCACCCCTCCCCCTGACCCCTGACCCCGCGCTGAGAGTGTCATTATAGTCCTCCACCAGGACGGCCTCCGCCCCTACGGGCCCCGGCCCCTACGGGCCCCGGCCGCCGCTCCAGGTCAGGGAAACGAGGCCCTCGGACCCAAATAGCTCCCTTGTTTGACGAGCAGCGGAAGGCTTTTTTTCCGTGTCCTTCTCTTTTTTGCGCGTCCTCAATGCTATTTATGAGATCTCATTATTTTCATTACCTCTTCCGTCACTGAGGATTAGCTCCCGGTCGGCTGTGAGCCGCGCCGCTGGAGACGCCGCCGCTAAGCGTGCTAAACTACGGCTGATTTCACTCCCGTCCTTCAGTCCTTCAGCGATTCTGTGATTATCTTTAGCTTCCACCCTGACTGCGGTGTTGTCACGTTGATCCACACGCAATCGGACTCTGAGATAAAGGAGCTCCATCGCCTCTGATTCATGCGTACGTTCTTCCTCCTCTTCATCTCCTATTGTCTCCGTCTCTCTCTCTCTTTCGCACTCTGACTGAAGATCAGAATAACAGAAGAAGCCGCTGCTGTTATCTCGCCCCATCTAAGGAGATGCTAATTCGGAGAGTGCTAATTCATGCGTGCGAGGTGTTGTGTGAAACACCAGCGGTTCCAGACGGGCGCGGGCTGCAGCATTATTCATTTCGACAAGTCAAAGCGCGGGGAGTCGGAGGATCTGGGAACAGGCAGGACCATATGCTTAGTGTCAATACGACTTCACGCTCGCTCGCGTGGAAGATGGCTGCAGGGCCGAGGAAGCACGCACACACACACACATGCATGCATGCGGACATGCATACAGGGAGAGAAAGGCTCGCAAACGCATGCAGGCACGCATGCACACACATGCATGCAGGCTTATGCACCACATAATCGTGCACCCAAGCATACGTACGCACACACACTCTCGCGCCCAAATACTCTTGTCTGTTTCTCTCACAGACTCTTTGTTTTCCTTTCTTCAATCTTCCTTTATATCCCTCTGTGGTGCACTCGCACACACACACAAACAACACACACACAACACACACAACACACACAACACACACACACACACACACACACACACACACACACACACACACACACACACACACACACACACACACACACGTTCTCCCTCTCGCACAGTTTCCTTCTCTCTTTCTCTCCAAAACATTGTTTCACTATGTAGCTTTATCTGTTTCACACACACACACACACACACACACACACACACACACACACACACACACACACACACACACACACAACACACACACACACACACACACACACACACACACACACACACACACACACACACACGGCAGACTGGGCCTTGATAACGGGAGGAAGCGATGTTGAGGACATTGTAGGTCTGTGCTCAGTGATTGTAGCCGTTCATTAGGAGGAGGCCCCATCGCCCTTGGGTTGGGGGTCTGACCCGGTGGCTGACCCCGAGAGGGGGGGGGGGGGGAGTGGTTGTTGACCTTCCCTTCTCTGGGGGAGCTCAGAAGCGACCATGTTTGTGTGTGTAGCGCGGTGAGGTATTTAGAAAACGCGTGTTGACGTCTTTAAACGGCCCAGAACAGAAGTATTAATAATGGATCGCCCCGGACAGCAGGGCTTATCGAGTGCTTGTTAGAGACGGTAATGGAAAAACATGAGGCTGTCTGGGAAATGTTTCTCTGGCAGTGAATAAATCCAGGGAACAACAACAACAGTGAAACAAGGGGAGCCAGCAGAGCGCGATTCCTCGTCGCTGAGGGCCGCCATAAGGCAGACCCTGGGTGGACGGGGCCCCGCGGCGGTTAACGGGGCTCAGGGCCCCTGACGCCGCCTGGAGTATGATTCAGGTCTGCTCATAAGTCAGGACCTGGAAGTGACCAGCGTCCAGCACTCCAATCAGGGGAGCCCCCGTTAGCAGCCGTCCACTTCCTGTCCTGCGGAGGAGGAGGGATGAGGGTGTTCGTTTAGGGGTGCATGGCTCCCCGGAGGCCTCTTACGGTGATACTGTAAACTGTTTTTCGCCCTGTAAACGCCGGCCGGGGCTGTAGAGCTGCATTACGATGAGCTGGACTTCAACAGGGTAGCAGAAACGCGTTAATATTTTTCATGCAGTTTCCGAGCGTAGCGACATGAACTGCTGACTGGGGCAATGTTTCAAAGGTTGAACATTACTCATTCGTCCATCTTTAAATCAAGAAGCGTTTTCCTCAGTGAGCCTGGTCATGGCCGTTTGTTTACTGAGACAAAGTGTCCAGTCCTCTGGCCTGTTTACTAGACTCTCGTTTCACTGCACATCGTCCCTCACACCAAACGCTAGAAAGCCTCCATTTAGGGGAACGGGGACTAAACGAGAGAGTGCTAATTGGATTGGCATTTCACAAAAGGGAGATTTGACTTCATGCTAATGTGATGGGGAGGTTCTCTGTCGCTGCTCGGAGGCGAGGAAGAGGAGGAGGAGGTTGGTGAAGAAAAAACAAATCCTTGTGTGTATTTGTTTTTTTCCTGCTACAGTTAACTTTCTTTTCATAACAGAATCCTTTTGGTTTGAGGATTTTCATTAATGGATAAAACAACTTTCTTCCCTGCAGAAAGGAAACGGCCATATTAAAAAAAAGAACAGCATAATTTGGTTTTCAGTGGGGAAACTGGGTCGCTGAATAATAATCACATTCAAGTATTTTGTGTTTATTCCATTTTTCACCTGCATCAACTGTTGAGGATATAAAAAGGCTTTGAGTTTCAATGTTAACTAACTCTGGAATAACATTGTTAGACTGTGCATGGTTGTTTTAATAGTGATGCCAGAAGCCTTATTTATATGAAATTACAGGTTCTGATACTGCAGCATGATAACAGAAAATAGTACGATACTATGGTCATGAGTAACCGAAAGACACTAGGTGCGTTTCCATCAGCTGTTTACATGCGCATCTAGATGTATCGCATTGGAAATTGATGATGGAAACGCCGTGATTCGCATTAAAATCCCCTGATTCGCACAAAATGAAATACGCTCGCTATGGCAGGTTTTTGGTTGATTCGAATGGGATGGAAACAGCTGTATGCGAATCAAGTGTGACGTAGCGCACTTTGACCGACGCCTGCTGCTTCGACGCGACGGAACGACGGAATGTTTACAGGCTGGTTGCCATGCCAACCCGCGGAAAATCTCGCGTGACTTAGAAAACTCGCGCGAATTTGTAGTTTTCACCAAAGTCCGTTCTTTTGATGGAAACACACATGATTCGAATTTCTTTTAATGCGCATTGCCCAGTAATGCGAATCGCTTTGGATGGAAACATGGCTGGTGATTCCGAAACATCTGACGTTCGTCTACAGAAGTTAAAGTGTGCTTGTGCTTTAGATATTCCCCATCCCTTGATTAAACCAACATGACTGAATTGGTCTGAACCAAAATAATCCCGGATAGGGGGGTTTAGTTTACGAACCCGAAACGCAAACGTACGTTTCCAGAGGGTGAGTGGTGATGGTTGTTATCGAGGTGAGGGCGTAGAGCAGCGCTCCTCGGCCCCGCGGCTCTCGTTATCTCCCAGCGTCTCCCCCTCTCCCCCCCTGCCCCTCTCCCCCTCTGCCCCTCTCCCCCTCTCCCCCTCTCCCCCTCTCCCCCTCTCCCCCTCTCCCCCTCTCCCCCTCTCCCTCTCATCGCTCGCTGCGTCTCCGCTGCGTGTCAGGCCCGGCTAAATGAATCATCTTTGAAGTGGCTCGCATGTCGATCTGGTGATTAACTCGCGGCGCTCTGTGATGGCAGAGCGGGGGAAGATTATAGACATTAGCCTCTTTTGGCTGACTCATCAATATGTATTCCATCACGTTCCCCATTGATCGAGTGTTTCAGCCGGAGGTACGCCTACTAGTCCGGCTTTTTATTTATAATTAAATCAATTGAATCTTTTCCTTTCATTTCTCTTCGTTGAAACGGCCCCTCCCTCTGCGTCTCAGTTGACATGATGACTTCTGAGCAAACTTGGCGAAACAAAATGTTGGCCGATAAACAAGCAGGCTGTGGGCCCTTGTTGAACACATAAAGATCCCCCCGCGGGCCGAGTCCTCTTCAACATCTGGCCCCCGCAGACCCTGCGCTCTGAAGAGGCTAATTAGTAGAAAGTGGAGCATGGGGGGGGGCAGAGGGACTCAGACCCAGCATGCTGCTCTGCTTCTTTTTATCGATATAGCTTTGGTTGGCCGGCCACATGTTTGGCCCATATTTCTCTTCATATGACAGAATTATATCCGTTGACATGCTGATTATGAGTTTAAAGAGAGGCAGGCTTCTGGAACGTGCCGTCTGTGGTTCTGCATTGTCCTAACCACTAACCACGAGCCACTAACTACCACTAACCAGGAACCACTAACTAATACTAACCACTAACCACGAGCCACTAACTCTAATACTAACCACAAACTACGAACCACTAACCACTAACCACGAGCCACTAACTACCACTAACCAGGAACCACTAACTAACACTAACCACTAACCACGAGCCACTAACTACCACTAACCAGGAACCACTAACTAACACTAACCACTAACCACGAACCACTAACCACGACCACTAACTCTAACACGAACCACAAACCACTAACCACTAACCACTAACCACGAGCCACTAACTACCACTAACCAGGAACCACTAACTAACACTAACCACTAACCACGAACCACGAGCCACTAACTACCACTAACCAGGAACCACTAACTAACACTAACCACGAACCACGAACCACGAACCACTACCACTAACCACTAACCACGAGCCACTAACTACCACTAACCACGAACCACTAACTAACACTAACCACGAACCACGAACCACGAACCACTAGCCACTAACACTAACCACTAACCACAACCACGAACCACGAGCCACTAACTCTAACACTAACCACAAACTACAAACCACTAACCACTAACCACGAGCCACTAACCAATAACTCTAACACGAACCACAAACCACTAACCACTAACCACTAACCACGAGCCACTAACTACCACTAACCAGGAACCACTAACTAACACTAACCACTAACCACGAACCACGAGCCACTAACTACCACTAACCAGTAACCACTAACCACGAGCCACTAACTCTAACACTAACCACAAACTACAAACCACTAACCACTAACCACGAGCCACTAACCAATAACTCTAACACGAACCACAAACCACTAACCACTAACCACTAACCACGAGCCACTAACTACCACTAACCAGGAACCACTAACTAACACTAACCACTAACCACGAACCACGAACCACGAGCCACTAACACTAACCAGTAACCACTAACCACGAACCACTAACCACTAACCATGAGCCATTAACTCTAACACTAACCACGAACCACGAACCACGAACCACGAACCACTAACCACTAACCACTAACCACTAACTAACACTAACCACTAACCACTAGCCACTAACACGAACCACAAACCACGAACCACTAACCACTAACCACTAACCACTAACTAACACTAACCTCGAACCACGAACCACTAGCCACTAACACTAACCACGAACCACGAACCACGAACCACTAACCACGAGCCACTAACTACCACTAACCAGGAACCACGAACCACTAACCACGAGCCACTAACTACCACTAACCAGGAACCACTAACCACTAACCACGAGCCACTAACTACCACTAACCAGGAACCACTAACTAACACTAACCACAAACCAAGAACCACTAACTCTAACACTAACCACAAACCACGAACCACTAACCACGAGCCACTAACTCTAACACTAACCACTAACCACGAACCACTAACCATGAGCCAATAACTCTAACTCTAACACTAACCACGAACCACGAACCACGAGCCACGAACCACGAACCACTAACCACAAACCCCAAACCCCAAACCCCAAACCCACTAACTACTCACCACTAACTACTCACCACTAACTACTCACCACTAACTACTCACCACTAACCCTCACATCCATCTTCAGTCCGGTCAGAGCAGCTTGGCGTGGGGCCAGTCTGGATTTCTCAAACCCTGTAATCGTATTTAAAATAATTGCAAATAGTAATTTTAAAGGATTTCCGGCTACAAAGGCGGTATTGAATAATTGGCCCAAACTGACCCACGAGCAGTAATTAGTTTTTCTGCATATAATCATTCTAAAGTCCTTTTGTGAGTGTGAAGGCCAACAGAGGAGATGTTGTGAACAATCCAGTGATTTAAAATGATATGTTTGTATTCAAGATGTCTGCCAATTAAAATCTGAAGGACTGGGGGTTTCGGAGGCTGTGTTTGAGCCGTAAGCCTACAGCACAACGTCTTGCATTCAACACCAGGGTATCTCTGAAGTCAACCAAAGGTCCACGCGCGAGTGTCTCCATTAGCTGCATAGCATCACGCCCTCAGCTGTAGCTCAGACCTAAAGCAACTTGTTAGCTGAATTAGCTCTCAGTGACAAACCCACTGGAGGAGATCTGTGTGAGATACGATTCTAAATTGTCTTTTCCCACGGTACTCTCCACACGCGAGCAGACGCGTTGTGATTCATTAGCGGGCTAATGAGGGCTCCACAGGCCTCTGTGCCTCACAGTGCTCAGTGTGATTGACTCTGCCATCGCAGCAGAAGGAAGCGGGACGGAGGAGCGTTTCATTACGTCATCTGCCATGGCTCCCTTCTATTTAAAGAGCTGCTTCGTTGGTCCGCAGTAAAGGCTGGAGTCAGATCTGGTTTAGTGGCTCCCTGCGCTCCGACGAGCCATCAGTGGGTCTTTATTGTGTTTCTCCAATCAGAGAAGCAGTAGCCAAGTGTTGTTAAAGCTCAGCGGTCCTGGCCGGCTACGGCTTTACTTTATATGGGTGTTTGAACATCTTTCTTCAGGACTTTTATTTTGATGGTTCATTCAGCAGTTTCCTGTCTTCCACACGTAAAGCCCCTCCCTCCCTGGCTGGTGACCCTCCACCTGCAGACTGTATACCCTCCACCCTGCAGACTGTATACCCTCCACCCTGCAGACTGTATACCCTCCACCCTGCAGACTGTCTATCCTCCACACTGCATGCGACTGTAAACACCTCCCACCCTGCAGGACTGTATACCCTCCACCCTGCAGACTGTATACCCTCCACCTCTGCAGACTGTAATACCCTCCACCCTGCAGACTGTATACCCTCCACCCTGCAGACTGTATACCCCTCCACCCTGCAGAGAACTGTATACCTCCCCACCCTGCAGACTGTATGCCCTCCACCCCTGCAGACTGTATACCCTCCACCCTGCAGACTGTATACCCTCCACCCTGCAGACTGTATACCCTCCACCCTGCAGACTGTATACCCTCCACCCTGCAGACTGTATACCCTCCACCCTGCAGACTGTATACCCTCCACCCTGCAGACTGGGGTTTGGTTCCGGATCACATTACTCTCTAATCATTGTTTGTGGCTCGCTGTTGTGTGTTCGAGTGTAATCACTAGGCTCTGGTTTTGGGGTGATTCCATGCTGGGTTTCATTAAACAGCCTCTCGCCCGTCACCTCCTGGCGCGAACCCCCCTTCCCCTTATACCGGCCTCGATGGGGGTGCCAGTGGGGGGCTGGAGATGTGTCTGATTGGGACTGGTTAAAAACTGGCTAATGAAGGGGCCTAAGAGGACTTATCTCCATGGCTGGACATCGCTGCACGACGCGCTGAGGAGAAGCTCTCTCCACGTCTCGAACAACCGTAATTTCCTGCTCCGGCGGCATGGAGAGGGGGGTGGGTGGTGGGGGGGGGGGGATGAAAGGACGCCGCAGAACTAAGAAGATGTTAATTCTGCGCGGTTCCCTGTTCAAGCAGCATGAAAGGATCCCGGTGTGTTGGGACACAGCCGGTTAGTCGGGATCACCAGGGTGATTACTCAGCTCCCGCCCGCCGCCTCGGAGCGTTCCTCAGACCGCTCGTGAGCCGGGAGGCTGCTGCTGCTCTCCACCACGGCTGAATCACGTTGAAGGAGTTCATTGGAAACATCGACGTTGTAAATGATCTGATGGACGGTGTGATGAGCAGCGTGGGGGGCTTCAAGGAGACCCTGCTGCACGCTCCAAAGTTTCAGCCCAGAGTTGGTCGCCAGACGATGGTCTTCACGGCCGGAAATAAATAACGAAAACGCCTCAAAACGAGAGGGGAGACAAAACCCATTTCCCTATTTAAATAGAAACAATATCGCCAGTGAAATGCATTTCATACCTCGGTGATCCGGACGGCAGCACCGGCGCGGTCAGGGGGAAGTTCGGCGGGAACAGCTAATTACAAGACGTAGCAGAGCCGAACAAAACAGCGCTGGGAGCGCCGTCACTACGGTGACCTTCCCTGACACCTCCCATTATTCACAGTCGCGGCAGCGCGGCGGCGGGATTATTGCAATTCCAGCAACTCCCGGGGAGGGGAGGCTGAGGGCGGGAGGAGGGGGGAGCGGTGATTGGGGCCAACGGGAACGTCGCACTAGCCCGCGGCACTAATTGAAAGACAGCTTTCCTGAAGTTAATTCTTTTTCCGGTGTTGATGTGGAAGAGGGGGGGGCTGGAATGGGCCCCCAGCGTTCCGCCGGAGCGCACAGAGCGAGGGTCCGTGCTGTGAACCCTGGGAAATGAAACTCCCAAATATAATTTCAGCGGTCCCTAAAACGCTGGGTCAGCCGTCGGAGCGGCTCTAGTGGGCCCAGGGGCCGGCTGTAGGGGCCCTCGGGGGCCCTGAATCTAGATGAGCTAATCTCACAACGCAATCAATGGAGCTGTGATATGATGCCCCCCACCCCCCCAGCGCCCCCCCTGCTGGGGTGACAGCCGTTGGATCTACTGATCCACCCAGGGACGGATATTCATTTTCCCAAAATGGCGTCGCAATTTTCCAAAATTGGGAAGAGCAGGTGGAAAATACCCCCAAGACGCCAAACTACACACACACACACACACCACACACACACACAGACACACACACACACACACACACACACACACACACACACACACACACACACACACACACACACACACACTCGGGTGTGTGTGTCTGGCTGCTCTGGTTGAGGTATAGATCACTAGACATATTTTTAGATATGTGTATATATATGTATGTATGTATGTATGTATGTATGTATGTATGTATGTATATATATACATCTATATATTGGATGTATTCATACAGAGGATCCCGCATCATCTCTGTAAAGAAGAGCTAAAGAAAGTTGCAGACCAGTACGTTTGTGTGTTGTTTGCGTTGTTCATGCGCACACAACCTTCTTTATCCACACCCAGCCTCCCCTGTTCGTCTCATCAGCGCACCGACCGGGTTTATTCTAACTCCACCGTCGTGGATAGATGAGGGTACGAAGACAAGCAGCCAATTACATTTATTGTCTAAGGAACACACACACACGCACACGCACACGCATGCACGCGCGCAACACACACACACACACACACACACACACACACCACCACACACACACACACCACACACACAAGCAGGCCTCCAATACAAATCCTTCTGCTGTAATTTCATGGCGATGAATAGTGTGTAGATGCTGTGTGCGTCTTGTGTTTTCCCAGCCTCTAAATGAGTGCAGGCGTTGGGGCAGCTGGGCACACAGGGTTACACTAGTGGTAGTATCGCCAGGGATCTCTCTCATGGACCGTGTTCTTTATCCCTCCAAAATTACTTTCTTTTCATTCTTCCAGCATTTCACCTGAAACATCCTTGGAGTGAGGGCTGTTTCACAAACGCCTCTCTTGAAAGACTTTGCCTCGCGGCGGATGAGTGTCTGTGTGTGTGTGTGTGTTTGTGTGTGTGTCTGTGTGTGTGTGTTTGTGTGTGTGTGTGTCTGTGTGTGTGTGTGTGTGTGTATGTGTGTGTGTATGTGTGTGTTTGTGTGTGTCTACAGCGCAAAGGTGAAGGATGGAGATGTACTATTGTTGTTGTTTGTATTTCAGCTGTTTATCTCTACCAAAAATGAATCCCTCCCATTTGGCAAGGTTCACAAATGATTCAGTCCCTACGATGAAAACATTCAAAGTGTTGCAAATGTTTAGACAGGGGGTTAGACAGTACAGAGACAGGTCATTAAGGAGCAGGTAGGGGTTAGACAGTACAGAGACAGGTCATTAAGGAGCAGGTAGGGGTTAGACAGTACAGAGACAGGTCATTAAGGAGCAGGTAGGGGTTAGACAGTACAGAGACAGGTCATTAAGGAGCAGGTAGGGGTTAGACAGTACAGAGACAGGTCATTAAGGAGCAGGTAGGGGTTAGACAGTACAGAGACAGGTCATTAAGGAGCAGGTAGGGGTTAGACAGTACAGAGACAGGTCATTAAGGAGCAGGTAGGGGTTAGACAGTACAGAGACAGGTCAGGTACCTGCAGGAAGACCAGGTGGGGCAGGACCCCATCGAAGGAGACAGGTCATTAAGGAGCAGGTAGGGGTTAGACCGTACAGAGACAGTTCATTAAGGAGCAGGTAGGGGTTAGACAGTACAGAGACAGTCATTAAGGAGCAAAGGTAGGGGTAGACAGTACAGAGACAGGTCATTAAGAGCAGTAGGGGTTAGACAGTACAGAGACCAGGTTCATTAAGGAGCAGGTAGGGGGTTTAGACGCTACAGAGACAGATCATTAAGGAGCAGGTAGGGGTTGGACATGTACAAGAGACAGGTCATTAAGGAGCAGGTAGGGGTTAGACAGTACAGAGACAGGTCATTAAGGAGCAGGTAGGGGTTAGACAGTACAGAGACAGTTCATTAAGGAGCAGGTAGGGGTTAGACAGTACCAGAGACAGGTCATTAAGGAGCAGGTAGGGGTTGGACCAGTAAAGAGACAGGTCATTAAGGGAGCAGGTAGGGTTAGACCGACAGAGACAGGTCATTAGGAGCAGGTAGGGTTTAGACAGTACAGAGACAGGTCATTAAGGAGCAGGTAGGGGTAGACAGTACAGAGAAGGGTCATAAGGAAGCAGGTAAGGGGTTAGACAGTACAGAGAAGGGTCATCAGGAGCAGGGTAGGGGTTAAGACAGTACAGAGACAGGTCAGTAAGGAGCAGGTAGGGGTTAGACAGTACAGAGACAGGTCATTAGGAGCAGTAGGGTTAGACAGTACAGAGAAACAGTCATTAAGGACAGGTAAGGGTTAGACGTACAAGGGACAGGTCATTAAGGAGCAGTAGGGGTTAGACAGTTACAGGACAGGTCATTAGGAAGCAGGTAAGGGGTTAGACAGTAAGAGACAGGTCATTAGAGGAGCAGGTTAAGGGTTAGACAGTACAGAGACAGGTCAGGGGGCTGGTAGGGGTTTAGACAGTACAGAGACAGGTCTCATTAAGGAGCAGGTAGGGGTTAGACAGTAACAAGACAGGTCATAAGGAGCAGGTAGGGTTAGACAGTACAGGGACCAGGTCATTAAGGAGCAGGTAGGAGTTAGACAGTACAGAAGACAGGTCCATTAAGGAGCAGGTAGGGGTTAGACAGTACAGAGACAGGTTCATTGAGGGGCAGGTAGGGGTTAGACAGTACAGAGACAGGTCATTAGGAGAAGGTAGGGTTAGACATACAGAGACAGGTCATTAAGGAGCAGGTAGGGGTTTAGACAGTACAGAGACAGGTCGATTAAGGAGCAAGGTAGGGGTAGACAGTACAGAGACAGGTCATTAAGGAGCAGGTAGGGGTTAGACAGTACAGAGACAGGTCATTAGGAGACAGGTAAGGGGTTAGACACAGTACAGAGACAGGTCCATTAAGAGCAGTAGGGTTAGACCAGGTAAAGAGACAGTCAATAAGGAGCAGGGTAAGGGTTAGACAGTAACAGAGACAGGTCATTAAGGAGCAGGTAGGGGTTAGACAGTACAGAGACAGGTCATTAAGGAGGCAGGTTTAGAGGGTAGAACAGTACACAGACAGGTCATTAAGGAGCAGGTAGGGGTTAGACAGTACAGAGACAAGTCATTTGAGAGAAGGTAGGGGTTGGACAGTATACAGAGACAGTCATTAAGGAGCAGGTAGGGGTTAGACTAGTTACAGAGGACAGTGTCAGGGGCTTGGTAGGGTTAGACAGAGCAGAGACAGGTCATAAAGGAGGCAGGTAGGGGTTAGACAGTACAGAGAACAGGTCAATTAAAGGAGCAGGGTTAGGGGTTCGACAGTACAGAGACAGGTCATTAAGAGGAGGTAGGGGTTAGACAGTACAGAGACAGGTCATTAAGGAGGCAGGTAGGGGTTTAGACAGTACAGAGACAGGTCATTAAGGAGCCAGGTAGGGGTTAGACAGTACAGGACAGGTCATTTAAGGAGCAGGTAGGGGTTAGGACAGTACAGGGACAGGTCATTAAGGAAGCAGGTAAGGGGTTAGACAGTACAGAGACAGTCATTAAGGAGCAGGTAGGGGTTTAGACAGTACAGAGACAGGTCAGGGCTGGTAGGGGTTAGACGAGTAAAGAGACAGGTCATTAAAGGAGCAGGTAGGGGTTAGACAGTACAGAGACAGGTCATAAGGAGCAGGTAGGGGTTAAGCAGTACAGGGACAGGTATTAAGGAGCAGTAGGAGTTGACAGTTACAGAGACAGGTCATTAAGGAGCAGGTAGGGGTTAGACAGGTACAGAGACAGGTCATTGAGGAGCAGGTAGGGGTTAGACAGTACAGAGACAGGTCATTAAGGAGCAAGGTAGGGTTAGACAGTAAAGAGACAGGTCATTAAGGGCAGGTAGGGGTTAGACAGTACAGAGACACAGGTCATTAAGGAGCAGGTAGGGGTTTAGACAGTACAGAGACAGGTCATTTAAGGAGCAGGTAGGGGTTAGACAGTAACAGAGACAGGTCATTAAGGAGCAGGTAGGGTTAGACAGTACAGAGACAGGTCATTAAGGACCAGGTAGGGGTTAGACAGTACAGAGACAGGTCAATTAAGGAGCAGGTAGGGGGTTAGACGTACACAGAAGAAGGTCATTAAGGAGCAGGGTAGGGGTTAGACAGTAAGAGACAGGTCATTTAAGGAGCAGGTAGGGGTTAGACAGTCAACAGAGACGTGTCATTAAGGAGCAGGTAGGGGTTAGACAGTAACAAGAGACAGGTCATTAAGGAGCAGGTAGGGGTTAGACAGTTAACCAGAGACAGGTCATTAAGGAGCAGGTAGGGGTTAGACAGTACAAGAGACAGGTCATATAAGGAGCAGGTAGGGGTTAGACAGTACAGAGACGGTCAGGTTAAGGAGCAGGTAGGGTTAGACAGTACAAGAGACGGGTCATTAAGGAGCAGGTAGGGGTTAGACAGTCAGAGACAGGTCATTAAGGAGCAGGTAGGGGTTCGACATTACAGAGACGGGTCATTAAGGAGCAGGTAAGGGGTTAGACAGTACAGAGACGGGTCATTAAGGAGCAGGTAGGGGTTAGACAGTACAGAGACGGGTCATTAG
>OLKM01002471.1:22500-26832 GCA_900291075.1 Melanogrammus aeglefinus
CTTTGCTTAAGGGTGGAACAGGGGATCCTTTGCTTAAGGGTGGAACAGGTGATCCGAGGACACTGCTTATCACACCATGGCCCCCCCCCAGCACTCCCACTTATTCCCGAGGACCTTTCCCCAAATCCCAGATAGCGCCTCCAGTGACAACGGGCGTACATCATTGTGGAGCGGCGATAAGGTACAGTGTGCTACGTTCCCCTCTCCCCGGTTATGATAACGGGGGCTGATAAAAGCGGGGCTTGTTTGAGCATTCATGTGGAAATGTTCTTATTAAGGCGCCGGGGGGATAGGAGGCGCCCTGCCCTTTGGACAGCCGCCCGCCGCGCCGGGACGCCGGCTGATTGCTTTTTGCTCCTCTTGTGTAGGAAGGAAAAAAAAACCTCTAAACTCCCCAAGTGAGATAACAAAGAGTGAGGTGAGGGACAGAGCGTGTGTTTGTTTGTGTGTCTAATTGTGTGAATGCCGTGCAATTGTATGTGCGTGCTTTGTTTGTCTGTGTCTCTTTTCTTGGCGCAGGCATGTCATTGTCCTCTGCGTGTCAGCTTGTGTCTTTGCAAATTTTCTGTGTGTGAGTTAGAATGCACCTGTTTTTGTGTGTTGTGTGCGTGCGCGCCTGTACTTGAATGTGTTAGTTGGTGTCGGTAATTGTGTGTGTGTGTGTGTGTGTGTAGGGGGAAGGGGGGGTATATGTGTTGGTCTGTCTTTGCGTGTAATTATGGATGATGTGTGTCTGTGTGTGTGTGTGTGTGTGTGTGTGTGTGTGTGTGTGTGTGTGTGTGTGTGTGTGTGTGTGTGTGTGTGTGTGTGTGTGTGTGTGTGTGTGCACACGTGTGTGTGAAGAATATTTTGTTAGAGTTTCAGTATCAGGGGTTAATTGATAAGAATTGAGAGGGAGGGCCTTCTGGAGTGTACCAGCTTCCACAGCCAACAGGCCGATGTGAAGCCTTGTGACCGTCTTCCAACAGGACATGCACTCAGGTCATCACGGGCTCGGTGTTGGCCTGTCTACACCCCAGCGGATGGGGAGCAGGTCCTTTAAAGATGGGTGCATGGGCTCTGACTACATTTACATTTAGGGGCGTCTAGCAGACGCTTTCATCCAAAGCAACTTACAATAATTACATTTGTCAGAAGAAAGAGAACCGACCAGATGCAGACAATATCTAGAATAGGTAATGAGACGCAGTGACCAGCAGTGTTAGCAGAGCACAGTTAGGCACATATCACAATTTGGCCAATTTATGACACATGTCCGAAGAAGAGAAACAACAATTACATGTCTGTCCGGTACTTCTCAAGGGTATTTCATGGGCCAAGTGCCAAGCACTAACCATCACTAGGTTAACCCGTTGCCGTGTACAACAGCGCTAGGCTGACTCACCGTCGTCACACACAGCTGCTCTGACACATCTCACTCACCGTCCTCCCACATTGACCAGCACCGCCCTCCTGACACATGTCCTGCACGTTGACCGTGCAGTTGACCACAAACTCTGGGGTGGGAGCACTCGTTGCGGGTCACCTCCTCGCACTGGTAGCACTGGATCTGCAGAGCCAGCCCTGGACAGAAACCAATCAGGCAATGGGTCAATCGATCAGGAGATGTAATCCATTTCTCCCCCCCCCCCCCCCTCCGTTAACCCCGGAGCGCCTGCGTCAGCTTTGGTTATTCAACAACAACCCGGTCCCATTTGATTATTACATTTAACATGGGGATTTTTAAGATTAGAACTGTGCCGCGTTCGGCCCAGCCCAGCTGTGCCAAGGCATGTCTTTGTTTTTGGGGAACAAGGAGGTGGGGTTCCACAGTGGTTTAGCGTTGCAAACCCATGAATAACAACGGTCTCCATTAGCTTACTCTTGGGGTTTTCTCAAATGGACTTATGACAATGGTAGTGCTCTGGTTCCACAAAAAGAACAGCAGGAAAGTGATAATGTTACACAAATAATATTGAAGGTTTTGTTGTAATTTCTATAAGCAAAATGCATTATTTTTTTTGAATTCCAGTGATATACAGAACAGTAATACATTTTCTAAATGTCACTCTTAATTATTATTCTGTATAATGCATGATTTAAACAATGTAAAAGATAAGCTATTAGGAGTTATTTGTTTGATTTAAATGTAGGCCTATTGTTCAATTTGTTGATTTTCGACGTTGAGAGTCAAACTGAGAATATGTCTCCTGGCAGTGGAGCCTGAAGCCTCTAGTCTATCAAGACACCTCGCTTTGGGGTTCTACTTCATATACATTTGTATGGATTACATATCAATTGTGACAATACAATTATCTTCAGGCAAATGTACCACTTTTATTGAAGACACTATAAAGCCCCTACAAATGTGTTGTTAATGTCCGTAAGAGGAGCCACGGGTGATGTATCAACAGAAAGCTGTTACGGTCCATGAGGTCTCATCTGCAGGTCCAGCGTTCAGCCTGACACTGGCAAGCATTAGTACAATAATTGCTAAGATAAAAAAAGATTAACTTAAATTAACTCTAATATTCGAGGCATTAATTAGGAAGGGAAGGAGTCCGTCTCGCGAGCAGGGTTGTTGTCTGCTAGTGCCCGTGGTCGACTACCATCAAGAAGCTACTAAGTGGCACTACTGTTCCACTTCCCCGCACTACTACAACTTCCCGACAACACACTGCCACCCGCTACTAACTTCCATGGACGAAGACACTGCTACGTCCCACGGAGACATCGCAGTTCAAACTGGTTTTAATAGGAGAGTATGCCGTCAGATATGAGTTCAATTCCCAGCTGGCAGAACCCCGGGGACCCCTAGCTACTGCTTATTACGTTATTCAATCTTACTATGGCGGGAAATTTGGAAAGAAAAGAAAAAAAAGAATCCGGGCCAGCAGCCTCGCGTACCCAGAATGCACCTTGACCGTGTCCCTGGGGGCGTGGCCATGAGCTCTGTGCAGTTGCAGATGCCGGGCCTTGGTGAAAGGAGGACGGGTGAGTCACTGATAACCAATGTTAACCAATGTTAACCAATGTTAACCACTGATAACCACTGTTAACCAATGTTTACCAATGTTAACCAATGTCAACCACTGATAACCTGATATCAGACGAGGACCCCTCCAGCAGTGGTTCACTGGCCGTCTCTGCCTAGGATTGGCTACCATCTTTACTTGTTTTGGTTTGTGACTTTGAGTTTTCCCACATTTCATTTGTTTATTCAATTTATAAATGTACCATTTAAAGAATGCTGCGTCCTGATGTTGCTGGGGTAGCAACAGTGGCCCTGGTGACGGAGGTAACAGACTCTGGAGCGATCGGGAAGACTGACACCGCACACAATGATAAGGTACACTATTACACATTTAAGGTATATGGGACCAGGGCTGTGCATCGCCAATATCAGTGTCTCTACTCGCCACCAGAGTAGGGGGCTAACCCCGGTGTCTCTACTCAGTAGGGGGCTAACCCCGGTGTCTCTACTCGAGTAGGGGGCTAACCCCGGTGTCTCTACTCACCACTAGAGTAGGGGGCTAACCCCGGTGTCTCTACTCACCACTAGAGTAGGGGGCTAACCCCGGTGTCTCTACTCACCACTAGAGTAGGGGGCTAACCCCGGTGTCTATACCCCTCACCACTAGAGTAGGGGGCTAACCCCGGTGTCTGTACCCCTCACCACTAGAGTAGGGGGCTAACGCCAGTGTCTCTACTCATCACTAGCGCAGGGGCGTACCCCCAGATTCCCCACCCGGCCCTTGTACCCCTACCCCTCCCCAGGTCTCTGGTCTGAACGTCTCATCACTCCACCTTTCCACTGGGACGGAGTATGGAGAACGTTGTGGTGCATACCCTCACCACTAGAGAAGGGGCTATACACCCGGTGTCTGACCTCGACCACTAGAGTAGGGGGCTTAGACGCCAGGTTCTCTACACATCACTAGCGCCGGGGCGTACCCGCCAGATTCCCCACAGCCGCCTTGTAGCCGGCGCTGCACCGCTCCCCAGGTCTCTGGTCTGAACGTCTCATCACTACCACCTTTCCACCTGGGACCGGAGTAATGGAGAACTGTTGGTGCATACTGGTGGTACAGGGGATGAGGTCCAGTCACACAACACACCCACACACACACACACACACACACACACAACACACACACACACACACACACACATCACACACACACAGCACACACACACACACCACCACGTACGCACACGCAGGACACACACCACACAACACACACACAGCGCACACACACGCACCCGCACGCAGGCACAACACGCACACCACAGCACACACACACACACACACACGCAGGCAACACACGCACACACACAGACACACACTGCACG